>CAMOHE010025932.1:0-160230 GCA_946598075.1 Artocarpus hirsutus | reverse complement strand
CGCTCATCCCTGTTATATTCATCTTTTCAGGATTCACTAAGTGTGAGGTGGCTACAAGAAAAATAGTTGGAGAAGCTATGTAGCTATATTACGTTGAGATTGCTTTGAATGCAAAGAATGATCTTCATGATAATGTAAGCATCTATTGTTACTTTCTGTGACTGTATTAAGATTTGATAAGGGTTGAAATGATGATGATGACAGTTGTATATTATTAAAATTTAAGGTGCTACATTAAACTGTGGTTTATTTATTTGATTATGTTTTTATTTTAATTTAAGAGTTTTCATTTAAGTCCCGGGCAAATTACTTTGACGATTTGTGTTTATTTTCTAATCTTTATTTTATTTAATAAAAACTGTTAACCCCCACCTAGGGGCGTTACAACAAGTATCCACTTCCAAGGATTGACGACTTATTTGATCAATTGAAAGGAGCGTCAGTATTCTCAAATATTGACTTACGCCCTAGATATCATCAACTTCGAGTCAAGGAAGAAGACGTGTCAAAGACAGCATTTTGGACGCGTTATGGGCATTATGAATTCTGTGTTATGCCATTTGGACTGAACAATGTCCCAGTAGCCTTTTATAGATCTTATGAATCAGATTTTCAAGGATTATCTCGATAAATTCGTTATCGTTTTCATCGACGATATCCTCATCTATTCAAGAACACCGGAGGAACACGAGAGACATTTGAGGATTGCGCTACAGTTGTTGAGGAAACATCAATTGTAAACCCAGTTTTCAAAATGTGAATTCTGGTTGAAAAAAGTTCATTTCCTAGGACATGTGGTGTCACGGGATGGAGTATCTATTGATCCTTGCAAAGTTGAAGTGGTAAATAAGTGGCCTACACCGAAGAGCATTACCAAAATCAAGAGTTTTCTTGGTTTAGTAGGCTGTTACTGACGTTTTGTAGAAGGATTCTCCAGACTCGTAGCATCGCTTATGGCTCTTACACGGAAAGCAGCAAAGTACGAATGGACTAAGAAATGTGAACAAAGCTTCCAGGAATTAAAAACCCGACTTATAAGTGCATCGGTACTGACAATACTTGATCCAGACCTAGAAAATTTTGTGATCTACAGTGATGCCTTAAAAAGGGGATTGGGAGCCGTATTTATGCAAAATGGAAAGGTGATTGCATATGCATCCCGGCAACTAAAAGATCATGAAAGAAACTATCTGACACATGACTTAGAGTTAGCGGTGGTTGTATTTGCATTAAAGATTGGCGTCACTACCTGTATGGAGCTAAATGTGAGATTTATACGGATCATCAGAGCCTGAAGTACATCTTCACGCAGAAGGAACTCAACATGAGGCAGCGAAGGTGGCTTGAGTTGGTAAAAGACTACGACTGTGAAATTTTATATCACCATAAGAAGGCTAACTGAGTGGCCGATGCCCTCAGTCGTAGAGCAATGTCTTCGCTTGCAATGGTGCGATCAATACGGAGACCTCTTTAGAAGGACTTGATAGAAGCGAGAATAGAGCTAGTTACAAGAGGATTAGCCAATTTGTCATTCCGACCCGCTATCTTGGAAAACTTAAGGGAGCGCCAAGAAGTAGATCTATCGCTGCTCAAAGCTAAGAATAAGGTTCTCGAGAATAAAGAAGCAGAATTTAGCATCTCGGGAGATGGCATTCTCCGTTATAAAGGCAAATTATGTATTCCTAGTGATGAAGAGTTAAGGAAGCAAATGCTGGAGGAAGCTCATGAAGCACTATATGCGGCTCATCCAGGAGCTACTAAAATGTACCAAGATTTGAAGGAGCACTATTGGTGGCACGAAATAAAGAATGACGTTGCGAGGTTCGTCAATAAATGTCTCACATGTCAAAAAGTAAAGGCTGAATATCAACGACCAGCAGGTGAACTACAAAAGATTGAAATTCTGGAATAGAAATGGGACCAGATAACTATGGATTTAGTAATTGAGTTACCTAATACTAAAGAGGACATGACGCTATATAGGTAATCGTGGATAGATTGACCAAATTGGCACACTTCTTACCCATAAAACTCAGTAATTCTATAGAACGACTAGCTGAACTGTACGTTGCTAGATAGTTAGATACCATGGAGTTCCAAAGTCCATCATTTCTAATAGGGATGGCCGGTTCACTTCCAAGTTTTGGAGGAGTGTTCACTAAGCGATGGGAACGAAGTTGACATTTAGCATAGCTTTCCACGCTCAAACAGATGGTCAGTCTAAGAGGACCATTCAAACCCTAGAAGATATGCTGAGAGCCTGTGTACTAGAATTCAAAGGAGGATGGGATAAAAAGCTTCCGTTGATCGAATTTGTTTACAATAACAGCTATCAAACCTCCATTGGAATGGATCCATATGAAGCTCTTTACGGGAGAAGATGTAGGTCGCCATTGCATTGGTATGAATGGGAGAGAAGACGTTATCGACTATGGATTTCGTGCAAAGGACGACAGAGGATGTGAAACTAATCCATCAGCGAATGGAAACTGCTTTTAGTCACCAGAAGAGTTACGCATATCAGCGATGAAGACCCCTAGAGTTCCAGGTAAGGGATTTGGTGTTCCTAAAGGTAATGCCAATGGAAGGAGTAATCAGGTTTGAGAAGAAAGGAAAACTCAGCCCAAGATATATTGGACCGTTTGAAATTCTAGAAAGAGTAGGCAATGTAGCTTAGAAGTTGGCTTTACCCCCAAAAATGGCATTAGTACATAACATGTTTCATGTGTCCATGTTAAAGAAGTATGTACCTGATCCATCGCATGTTCTGCAGCATGAGGAAATTGATGTACAAGAGAATCTGTCTTATAAAGAAAAACCAGTTCAAATTCTGGCACGAGAAAAAAATGAATTAAAGAATAAGAAGATACCTTTAGTCAAAGTGTTGTGGCGCAACCAGCAAGTAGAGGAAGCAACATGGGAATGAGAGGATGAAATGAGGAAAGTCTACCCCGAATTGTTTTGATTTTCGAGGACGAAAATTCTTAAGAGGGTAGGTTATAATGACTAGGTAAATTCATTAGTAAAATCTAATATTTAAATTGGGTTTAATTAATGAATTTATCCTTAAAAATTGTAATTTATGTAAAATTGTGATAATGTCTAAATGAGCAGTATTAACTGAAAATTTTCACTGTAAATGTGATGCAATGTTGGATATTTTTAATACAGATTTTATGAGTTTAATTACTCAAAAATTTGTAAATAATATCAATAAAATAAATTTTATATCACAGTTAATTGTTAAATTGTGATACAAATGAGTAGATAATTGGAGTACAAATAAGACATAGAGTCCATCGAAACCCAACCCAGTGTAAAAAAGAGGCCGACGTAGTACAAGTATCTGCTAAATGAAAACATAGATATATAAAAGGTTATGCTTGGCCTCCAAAAGTAAACCAAAGGTAAGTAAAATAGTTTACATAGTCTAAGGATATGAATTTACATTGATTTGACCACGGTAGTATAAGAAAAATACTGTATGGTGAAAAATTACACAGTGTAAATTTTTAGGCCCCACAAAGTGGACACCCATTGGATTTCTATTGGGCCACCATGCTATGAAAGGTGGCCCAATCACCTTGAGACACTTGGTAACCCAAAGGGTTACTTGATAAGTTACCAAAGAGGATAAGGAAGCATTAAATGCAAGCTTAGCAAAAAAAATTTCTTTCTTCTTCTTCTCCAAACCCCACAGCAGCCATTAGAGAAGCTTCTCAAAAATTCTCACACCCAAATCTTTGCAAAAATAACCCCAAGCAAGTTTAGGAGGTAAAATCCAAGAAAGTTCAACAAATTTTGAAGTAAAAATCTAACTTTTTTTCAAGTTTTCAAGGGATTTTTCATGGGTTGAGAGAGAAATTAATTCAAGGTATTTTTACATGAAAATGGTATCTAGGAAGGAGTTTCAAAGAAGCCTTGGAAGGGTAGAAATCAAAAAGTACTATTTGGGGTAAGTTTTGATTTTTAAAGTTTTGGAAATTTTGTGATTTTTATTTTCTCAAAAGTATATGGGTTCTTGTGCTAGTTTTTGGTTGAACCCCCTAGAAATATGAAGTATGGCATGTTGATGTTGTGAAATTAAGAGTTGAATGTTGAAAAATGGTAGTTATGTAAAAAGTATTAGCTTTGTAATTTTAGAGTTAGTTTTTCAAAAATGATGATTAGGTATGAAAACGATTTAAACAAAGGATGAAACTGCCTATACAGGGGTATATTTATTGTTGAAAAACAGATTTTCATAAAAATGGCCCAAGGACTAGATTGTAAGAAAAAGTTTCTTCTTGGTAGAAATAAAAATTGCCCAAAAACATTCCTGTACAATGAGAATTTCAAAAAAGTTAAAACACAAAGTTGTAGATCTCAACAAAACTGTTAAGCATCGTGGGCAGCTCATCGAAAATCTCAACTGTTTGTGAGCTTTTAATTTTTCAAGAATTTGTTAAAATTAAAAAAAATGTTAAAAGGGTAAAAATGTCATTTTCAAAATGACTTAGTGTATGATGCTTTGAGTAAAGATGTTCCTTTTGAAAAATAGGAAATTTTGGTTTAAAGAGATAAATTTTAGCCCCGGGGACAAAATTGTCAAAATTTTCAATTTAGGAACTAAACTGCAAAGTTTCACGAAAATGGTGCATAGATGAAAAATAACGAGATTTGACCCACTAGGGTATTATTTTAAAATTAGTACATTACTATTTTTATTATAATAACGAAATCAAGCTCGAAAAAGTTAGTAGATTCACAAAGGGCAAAATCATCATTTGTGTCCGAATAACCTGAACCGTTCCGAAATGTTTCAAATGGAAAAAAGAAATGATTAGAAAGATTTTCGCCCTTCGTTAGAGACGATAAGGTAGAGTTAGATAGAAATAAGAAAGCCAGTGATTTTTAAAGTTGTATATAGTTATGAAACTTAATTTATTAATTAACGATCACTTTGTATGGAAACATAGTAAATGTGGCTAATGACTTTGAAATTGGCCAACAGTATCCAGAAAGTCTAGGACAGAGGAAAAATCGAGGATGAATTACCCGACATTCGAATCAAGTAAGTATCCAACCCACCTACAGTATGAATTTGTAGGTATACTATGTAATGTATAAATATGTATACTTATGTGTATATCAAGATGTATACCTGAGTGTATGCTATGACATGAGTATCTATAAATATGTTGGTGTATGCCTGTGAGTATACTAAATAAATACTCGTGTGTATGTTATATTGTACATCGGTATGTATGTTAAGGTATACCTATGAGTATAAAAGTATGTACTTGTGTATACAGTATTGTGCAAGAACAATTGTATTTGCATATAACATGTAATTATCATTTCATGCATGGTATATCAACCATAATAATTGGACTGATAATTATATCATCGAAAGTTAAGAAAAGTGTCATGCCGACTCCTGATTCAAGAGGAGTTTAAGGATATAGTATGTCACAGTGTCACATAGACCTATGTACGCAATGGTACGAACACTTGGGCCTTAGTAAGAGATAAGATATTAAAAGGATAAGGAACGTTCATAAGAAAGCATAATTGGATCATGCATTATATTGAATGTGCATGTGAGTTGTATTGGGACTTACTGAGCGTAAGCTCACTAAGTATTTCATGCTGTAGGTTTTCCCACAAGAAAGACAAAATAATTCCTTGATGAGCTGGTGGATGGAGGAATAGTGTACAAAATGGGTATGGATTCCGCCGCAGTTAGTTTTCGCTGTAGTATATTTTAAGATATTTTGAAAGTAATGTTTAGAGAACTGTATTGCAAAGGAAAGGTTGTTATATAAATACAAGTGTATGTCTGTAGTTCGACAGTTGCTAAAACCAACGTATGTGCAAATAAATGTGTGGAATATATAGATATATATATATTGTGTTTCCAAAGATATTAATATCTGTGTGTAAAATATACTTATAAAAAAAAAGTTTTTCCTAAGTTTTCGTATATATGTAAGTAAGAGAATGTTTATCACAGCCCGAAAAAGGCATGTTGTGACAGAAATTCTCAGAACGCATTGTATAGTAAATGACTTAGTGAGGATTCAGGGCTTGATGTCCCTTCACCCGATACTTTTAGAATGATTGATAGAACGATCAAGCGCGTCTTTTTGAGTTTCGTTGAGTTGAATGATGTAATACTCCATTATATTGTGGATATCGATGAACATTATTTAATCATGAACTAATATATATATATATATATATATATGAAACTTGGTAAGAATAATCAAATGGTATCCATCAGATATGAACATAATAATATTGTTGAATAATGAACTCACTATGCAGGTGTTAATGTGGTAAATGATAAAAACTTAAAGGTGAGTAACGGTTTTTCCTACTAAGTTTGTTGCCGTTCATTTTCCTATATTTTAATCTTTTTCAGGACTTGTAAAGTACGAGGTGGAGACGAGAGAATAGTTGAAAAAGCTATGTAGCTATGTCTAGTTAGAACTGCTTCATTTGATAAGAATGTTCCTCATTATGATGTAAGTATCATATGTATCAATCTATGACTGTATTAAGATGTCTTGAGGTTTGAAATAATAATAATGACAGATTTATAATATTAACTTAAAGGTACTATATTAAATTGTGGTTTTGTTGTTGTTTTTATATTTTCTATGATTTGAAATATTTTTTGTTTAAGTTCTGGGTAAATTCTTTTAAAATTTTAATGTTTTATATTATTTTTTGATCTTTTCATTTAATTTATTAAAAATTGCTAATTTGTACCGAGGGGTGTTAAAGATTTGTCAGGCTGATAGAGAAAATGAAGGAAAAAAGAAAAAAAAAAGAAAGAAAAAAATAAGAGTAAAATTAAAAATTCAAATTCTAGAAATTAGAAAAATGTTATATATGTAAATATTCATATTTAAAAGTGTGTTATTTTCTTATATTAAAAATTAAAATTATACTTTTGGTGTAATTTCCCTAATTTACCAAAAAGCTTAGCTAATTTTACACCAACACCAAGGTGTCAGGAGTTAACAAATTGGAGCTTAAAATGAAAACCTGGCCACATTTTTGATATTTTGATTTAGGTAACATATTGTAATTTTGTAGCCTAAAAGGGCCATGAAAAGTGCCCCACTACCACGCATCTGTCAATATGACAATCACCGAAGGAAAGTGTTCCCATTTGACGCATTGGGTCCCACCATAAGATGAAACCTGCTCCTTCTTCATCGACTGACGATAAAAACAAAAATAGCAAAAACAAATTACTCCAAACCTGTGCCCACTCCCTCGGGGATGCTCCAAATCCCATGTGCGTAACAGCTAAAGCTAATTAAGCAAACACACACACACTCACTTCAGTAGAAATTGGTAAAGCGGTACGTAGCCTGACACTCCTCAGTGCCCAACTCAGTGCTCCTCTTTTTTTCCTCTGTTCCCACCTGACCAAACCAGCCATGGAAGAAAACCCTTTCAAAATCGACCACCTATTTTTCTTCTTCCTCTCCCTCTCGGTCTCCAACGCCGCCGCTTACTCCATCGGCGTCAACTACGGCACCCTCGCCGACAACCTTCCACCGCCGTCCCAGGTTGCCACCTTCCTCAAGACCCGAACCACCATCGACCGCGTCAAGATCTTCGACGCCAACCCCGACATCCTACGCGCCTTCGCTGGCACCGGCATCGCCGTCACCATCTCAGTCGGTAACGGCGACGTTCCCTCTCTAGCCAAACTCTCCGCCGCCCAGTCATGGGTCGCCAACAACGTTCTCCCCTTCCACCCCAAGACAATCATCAACCGCATCGCTGTCGGCAACGAAATCGTCGCCACCTCCGACAAGGACCTCATCGCCCATCTCTTGCCGGCCATGAAAGCTCTCCAGTCTGCTCTAAAGCTCGCCAACGTTACCACCGTTCAGGTCTCGACTCCGCACTCCCTCGGCATCCTCGCCCCCAACTCGGAGCCGCCGAGTTCGGGCCGGTTCCGACGGGGGTACGGCGGGGTCATTTTCGCCCCGATGCTCGAGTTCCACCGCCAGACGAAGTCCCCCTTTATGATTAACCCGTACCCGTTCTTCGGGTTCTCGCCCGACACGCTGAACTACGCGTTGTTCAAGCCAAACGGCGGCGTTTTCGACAACGTCACGGGGCTGAACTACACCAACATGTTCGACGCCCAGATGGACGCGGTCTTATCGGCGATGAAGAAGCTGGGATACGACGACGTTGACATCGTCGTCGCCGAGACTGGTTGGCCGTCCGTAGGAGACCCGAACCAGCCGGGCGTTAGCTTGGAAAACGCGCTGTCGTACAACGGGAACCTCGTTAGGCACGTGAGCTCCGGGAAAGGAACGCCGTTGATGCCGAACCGGACTTTCGAGACTTACATTTTCTCGTTGTTCAACGAGAACCTGAAACCCAGCACTTCGGAGCGGAATTACGGGTTGTTCAAACCCGATCTGAGTCCGGTGTACGATGTGGGCATTCTACGCAATGACCAGGTAATGTATTATACATTTCTTTTTCTAGCGAATACTTTTGCGACACGTGTGCCGACGCGTGGCTTTTGGTGGGAATTATCGTACGTAATCACCCGTATCTTGATTCATGCCTAGTTAGCTCTGACATTTTGCCAGCTTTTAGCATAGATGCATAGTCTTCTAGTGGAAGACATGGAGATGTCCAGGCGGTCGGTTTTA
Source organism: Artocarpus hirsutus (assembly GCA_946598075.1). NCBI lineage: Eukaryota > Viridiplantae > Streptophyta > Magnoliopsida > Rosales > Moraceae > Artocarpus > Artocarpus hirsutus. The sequence goes on along the minus strand of CAMOHE010025932.1, from coordinate 151,552 downwards.
CCAAAGTGTCCTTACACGAGTTTTTTATAGGGAATCTGAAAAGTCTGATAGAAATAGTAGATTGAATTTTCAAAAAAAATAAAAGAATTAATAGATTGAATCAATTTTGATTAAGGATGTTATAGCATGTAAAATTTTTATCATTTTTTTTTTTTTAATTGTTGAAAATTTTATATTATTTTACCATTGTTTAGTAATGTTAGTAAAAATTATTTTTTTAGTTTAAAATATCAGAGTATAATTTTATACTACGTGGATTTTTTATTTTTTATTAAAAGTATATAAAAGTTTTATATTATTTCTTGAAAAAAATTGACTCAATACTTAGGTGTTTTTTAAAATGGTTAAAATTATTAATTAAAATTATTTTTATTATAATATACAAAAATTTTATATTATAATAATTTATTATTATTATTATAATATATAAAAATTTTACAAAATTTATATTAAAAAAATTAATTTAAATTATTGTCTATCAAATATCCTGTTACACTATTTGATTTGAACTTGAAAGCTAGACACCCCGTTAGTTTATTTTAGATTTACGCCTTTTAAGGTTATTGCGGTCACAGAAAGTTTTCGCCCTTTTTAAATACTTCCCAGCAAACATCCCCTCTGTGTCTTGAAAAGACGTGCACGTGATACCCGAGGCTGAATCAGAGTGAATCAAACGAGCAATTATCTTGTCGTCGATATTTTATGATTTTGTGTTTTTTAGGCTATGGGTCCCACGGCTGATTCAGCGCAAGCTCCGACGGCCGCTGATTCGACGAAAAAGTGGTGCGTGCCGAGAAGTGACGCAAGTGATGAGGCGTTGCAGAAGAACATCGACTACGTGTGCAGTGCCGGGGTGGACTGCAAGCCAATAGAATCTGGTGGGGCCTGTTTTGATCCCAACACCGTTCGATCGCACGCGTCTTACGCGATGAACGCTTACTATCAGGCGTTTGGGCCTCAGGATTACAACTGTGATTTCGGACACACTGGAGTAATCACTTACACGGACCCCAGTAAGTTCTATTCGATGTCAGACTTTGATCAAAAATGGATTTATCACGTGACATGACCTTTATTGTTTTTGTTTAAGAATTTTTTTTTCTTTTTCTAGGCAGAATTTGAAGGAATATGTACTGTTTAGAAATCATAAAAGAACCTAAAAAAATAAATAACATGCTTGTCTGATATTGTTTCGAAAATTTTTAAAAATATTTTTTACGTTTATTAAAATAAAAATTTCAAAAACTCTCAATATAATTTTTTTTAAAAATTTATTTTTTAAAATAAAACTATTTTTATTTATTTTAAAAATACTACTAAACAAACAAAAATAAGGAAAGGCGAGTTCCTCGATTAATGAGTTGTGTACGTGGCAGGTTACGAGGCTTGCACGTATCCTTTTCAAGATGTAAAGTTGGAAAAGTCGGTGGCTGGTCGTTATGTGAAAATGTCGACCTTGGCAAAGATTTTTCTTGGAGTAGCTTGTTTTATCATGTCCGCCCATCTCAGTTAAATTGTTCCTATAAATATTTAATTAATATGTAGGTTTTTTTTTTAATTAGTTCTCCCAGAAAGTTATTTTGTATTGGGCTATTAGTTGTTAGAATGGATTAAGCCGCTCCGTCTCGGTGGCTTTGGGATTTTGTTCATTCGCGCCGCCCCCCCACCCACCCCGCACAAAAAAAAAAAGAGAAAAAAAAAGAAAAATTTGGATTTTGCTGCAACCTGGACGAGATCCATGTCTGTTCATTAATTGAGGAAAACCTTTTATAATTTTATTAGTTAACTTGATTTTGTCAAGTTTGATTGATATGTGTGTGTGTATTTTATCCGAAAGAGTTTTGCTTTTGTAAATGAGAAGTTGGTAGTTGATCTTCTAGTTTTGATAATGAACGGTAAATTGAAGACAAATTATACAATAATTTGATTCTTAACCACATAGATTATAGGTGCATTGAGCGGGATGTCAATTTTTGTTGAGCCATCTATCTAATAAGCATTATTTTTTAACAAAAACATAATAATTTGTAATTAAAAATAACAAATGTTAAAATTGTTGTGTTGGGAATTTTAATTTTGATAAAATATAAATTGTTTTGATTTTACTAATTTTACTTGTTCCTTGAATATTAATATGCGTGAGAAATTAAGATACGCGTGACTGCAAGTACCAAAGTTTTGGAGAAATTAAGATTAGCTATATATTAGATGTTAGTTTCCTAATCCTTACGGGTTAGATGAAGTTTCCTAATCCTTACGGGTTGGATGACGAGTCTTAATCTCAACCTTAAGAGACTAGAGGGTTAGCTTTCTCGATATGAAGGTATGCAGTTTGGCCAAGATAAACATCTAACATGTATCAATGTTATTTCTCAAAATAATCAAAAATTTATTTGGCAAAAAGACTCATTTTGCTAATAACTTTTTTCTTAAGGACTTTGCTAACAGCTTGTTGATAGCAAGACATAAATTACGACGTCGTTCTGTGCAGGAGAAAATATCCAAAACAACCAAGCGTTTAGTCAAAATATCGCATTTGACTCTTTTACTATACAAATGCATAAAATATTCCTTGTGTGGTAAAATTACTTAAAAAATTACAGTTGACTGGTTAAATTTACAAATATACCCGGATTGCCCTTATTAAAATGTAATAATAAATTGGGGAAGTCAGGTTTTAAATTATTAAGCATTATTATAAACATGTCTTAAAAATAAATTAGTTCAAAAAATAAAAGTAAAATAAAAAAAATCAAAACTAAATATCTAGCTTGTGGAGCAGATTTGGAGGACGATGGGATCTTGCCAAACAGGAGGGAAGTTGTTGTGTGAGCGGAGCAGAAGGAGAAGATTTTGCGGTGTAAGGGGGACGAAGGTGATTGCATGGTGAATGGCGCGGGAGTAGGAAATTGAGCAAGCAGAGGGAAGAGATTTGTGGGGTGGGGGGAGCAAAGGGAGGAGTTCGCACAGTGTGGTGGTGGAATGACTCTAAATATTGAAAATCATATAAGAAGAATAAAAGATGGAAGAGAACAATTGAGAGATTTTAAAATGGTTCGACATTATGCTTACTTCCATAGACTCGGGAGCGAAATAATTCACCGGCAAGGAATACTATGAATTGGGCTTCATATAGATACAACTTACATTCACCAAAATCGAAAAAAATTACCTGCTATTTAATCATAAATATAGTATAGTCAAACAACTTATGAAAGGTAACCATGTAATAAATATTAACTTTCTTTAATATGCCCTGCAAAATAGAGCTCTGACGAAAGAATCTAATTTTGTGACTTTTTTTTTGCCATTATGAGAAAATAAAGACAAAGTAAGATAGTTGTATGGTGATGACAATCATGGAGGGTGCAAGGGGCATGAAGAAATGATAAACAAAGTGCGAAGAAGAGAGCATGAAAACTGCTAAAGGCGCATGCATGAAGGATTGGAGGCGACCGGCCTTGGGAGAGGGAGGTACATGACTTAAGGTTGGAGGCTCTTGATCTAAGGTTGGAAGGCTCACGGCCTTGATAAAGAAAATGAAGAAAATAAAAGTGTCAATTATGGAGGATTAAGGACTCGTTTTAGTAGGAAGCTTTGATAACATATAGAAAATTAAATAAGAAAAATAAAAGATAAAAGGGAAGAACTGGGAGATTTTAAATGATTCGATATTATGCCTACGTCTATGAACTAGGAAGAAAATGAAGAATTCCTTAGTAAGAAGCATTACAATTTGGGTTCCATATAAATCATCAAAATCAAAAAAAGTTAACTACTATCATATCATAAATACAATAAAGTCAAAGCTACTTATAAATGGTAACTATGCAATGAATATTAAATTTGTAATGCTAAACCCAATTATGCCTTTTTCCTTTGCCTTTGTTTTTCAAATATTCTTTGTGTCATTTAGGAATTTTCTCTGTTTTCATTTTTTGGGTTGAGCCTAACGAGCGGACGGGCACGACACGCAAAAAAATAGGCACGTTATGATATAATGATTATTAAATGGGCATAACCTAGCATGTTTATTAAATAGATCGGGCTGGATGCGATTTATGAGCACGAAGCACATTAAAGGCACGACACGTTAAAAGCATGGCACGTGTACAAACACGGACACGATAAGCGGCACAGAAATGGCACACATTATTGCTTTTTTATTATGTATTTTTAACAATTTTCTTATTAAAATTATAATATACTATTTTTTTTGTAAACAATATTTTATCTCATTTGAATTTTTATATTTTACTTTATTATAAGTTAAAATTTTAATTATGTCTGATACTTATCTTCTTGTTTACTTACATTTTTGTTGTTGGCACGATTAAAGCACAAGCCCGTTAAGGGTAGGTCTCAAACATAAATGGGCTATAGGCCGAGCTTGACACCATAAATAAAAAGCATAATACTGTAGGAAATTCAACTTTTTAAAACTATTAGTAGTAAATATCAAATATACTATAAGATTTTAAAAATGTTACACATTAATCAAGTGTTCAAATTATAGGATTGTGTAGACCAAAATACCCTCTAACTTAGATTTTTTTTTTCCTCTTCTTTCTCTCTCCCTTTCTCTTTCTTTTTTTCCTCAGTCGCTGTAGCCTTTTCTCTCCACTCACCTGCTCTCCTTCCTCTCATTTACGCGATGATTTGCCTCTGTTATGCCGCCGTAAAATCCCATTCGCCGCCTCCGTTGGAGTTTCTCTGCCACGTCGACGTGGCCATCGCCATGTCTGAAATCAGACGGTTGGATTTGCGACAACAACTCTTTCCGTGACAGATTTGGTGTCGCTGTCGACCTTGTGTCCCTACAACTCATAGTCGCCGTAAGCCTCATGTCTCCCACTATAGATCCGGCATTCTTTTGATCTCGCGGCAGATTCGGTGTCACCACTCAACAACTTATTACCACCGTCGGTCTCGTGTCTTTGTTCTTCTTTTGCGATAGATCCGGTGTTCTTCTCCTGCGACAGCTCTGGATTGGCGCTTGTCTCTCTTTTCTTGTGAAAACTCTAGCGCCTTGATCTTCTCCGACATGAAGACTTCTTTAGTGTGACCATCATTTTTGGCAGCGTGAAGGGTATTTTCAGTAACTCGTAGAGCTAAAAATTACCAAATTTATGAGTTTTGGTATTTACTTCAAATATAATATAAATATGATATTTAATTTAAATATCCCCTCAAAATCTAACATTTCCTTCCTTCTATTGTAAAAAACAACCATGATCCAGCCTGACACGATAAATAACAAGCCCGCCTAAACACAACACAAAGCATGTTTGAGCTTAATTTAAATAGGCCGGGCTGACACGTTTGACATCTTTAGTTTTTAATTTTTTTAATATTTTAAATTAATAATTTCAATAGTGAGTGTTAAAGTAATAAGTAATACAAATTATTAAAGATAGTTTAGGTATTTGGAAAAATTAGACTGGTCGTAATTGGTTTAAGAAGTTTATTACTAGACAGTTTCAAAACTGAGAAGAAATGTGGCATCTTGAAAGAACACAAGGCATAATATAGACATCTCTCGTTCTACTTTTTACACTTTTTTATTTAATAAGATGTTTTTGTTACCATATAACTTATTAATAAAATTACTCTTAAAGACAAAAATATTTTTAACAAATACATTACACATCCTATCTTAAATATATATATATATATATTTATATATTCCTATCTAAAAAATTAATGTATTATTTGTTTTTCAAAAGAATAAAAATAGATTTCAACATGAAAGAATCTCTCATAAAAAATACGTTGTTTATTTCTTTTTTAAAAACCTTATTTTTTGTTGTTATTTTATATATACTAATTATAATTATATATGATTAAAAATTATTTTGATACATAAATAACTATAAATCATATGCTCCAATAAAAAGAAGAATTGTTTGATTTGATAGAAAGAACACGATATAAAAAAACTTTATATCCTTAAGCTTTATGGCAGTGGAGACAAAGAGTCCATGGTGTTTGTTTTTTTTTATATCCTGTTGTTTATATAAAGACAATTAACTACGTTTTCTTTGTTATTTTATTAAGCTCTATGGCGGTGGAGACAGAGAGTCCATGGTGTCTGTTTGTAAATAATAGGGATAACAGGGAATTTATATTATCAGTTTTTTATTTAACGGGGAGATTAAAAAAGTTTTCCTAAAAAAATTTAAAATAAGAAAAACTCCAAGTTATAAGGTTTTGATTTAGTTTCCATGTTAAGAGATATAAGTTACGATAATTTTGAGTGCAAGGTTAATTCACAGTAATGGGTTAAGTAGGCTTTAGGAATATAACTGAGATTTTTTAAAAATAAATATACACAATGAAGGAAATATATACATATATATATATATATTATAAGAAAAAAAATGATCTCTCTAAAGATTGGTTAAAATATAAATATTAAATTATTTATTGAAATTAAATTGGACAGGTAGATTATGATTCTCCTTCCTGATAATATGGCAACATTTTGTTTTCTATTTCTAAAATACCTTTATGAATTCAAATTAAAAAAAAAAAAAAACCAAATAGAGTAAACTATTTTCCATATTTACGTCTATGTCTTGACTCTTGTTTCGAAAAGTTAGTGCACGCCTGAATACTTTTTTCTTCTTCTCCTTAAGGGAAGGAATGCTGTCTTAGTTTCTTCAAATTCCCTTAAAAGAAATCGTTTTATTTGCAATATTACACCATTAAATTTAAGTATTCGTTGAATTTGTCTCTTCAAAAAAGGGGAAATAAAAAGAAAGAAAGAAAAATAGCTTTGATTTATGTCGAGAGGGGGATTGTATTGCCAATTAATATTTCTGTGACAAGAAAATTTTTTGTTTTTTGTTTTTTTTTTTTTTTTGGGTCTTAAGATTTGACAAGGATTTAGGTAGGTAAAATGCACATTATAGAATGACAAAGTTATAATTTCTGTTAGGGGAGACTTAAATAAAAATTTGCAGGTGTTTTGCTTTGAAAGTTTCAGTGCTCTTTCTTAAGTATAAAGAAAGGGCCTTTCCCAAATGTTATTTCAAAAACGAAAAAATAAAAATTTTGTGGAATGTCTGTTTTTGTCCACCCAATTAACAAACACTGATGATGCACTGGATTAGAATTTCAAATTAAAGTTTGTATAGTTGCGATATTTGATCTTTAGTCTATAATTTTAAATTTATGTTCATCTCATAGGATAATTTTAAATGTAATTACACACTAGAGAGTTTTATAAATAGGCCCCACTAGTTTGTGTCTAGTAATACACAAAACGACCAAAGTGAATAAAATTGATCTTTAAAAAAATGTTGTTTTCTTCTTTCTTCCTTATTGTCTATTGAGAATATTATAATCATTGAATTTAGAAACACACCCTAACAACAGTAGTTTTTTTTTTTTTTTGCCCACTAATGAAGCGATTTTTTTATTGAATATTATACTTACGAAGGCAATGCCACTTCTTCTATGATGTTTGTAAAGAAAAAAAAATTATAATAGTAAGTTTAAACTAAAAACAAACATGTTAATTTTTTACTATATAATTTTTTTAAGAAATTAATTAGCAAAAAAATTAAGTACTACATTGTCACTTGGTAAAAAATTTGAAAGCGCCAAAAAGGCTTGGGTTAAGTCAGGGCATATTAAAGCTCACTATGAAACGCATACTGCAGCATACATTTGGCAAATTAACTCAACTATAAGCACAAATCGATAACAGCTTTGCTAGAGATTGCCAAGAACCGGCCAAAAAAAAAATTGCCAAATTCTGATCAACATTGAAAACGAAGTACATGCCATGTATGAAGTATCAAAAATTTTCTTTTATTCTGTTTCATAAAATTAAAAAAAAAATCAAAGATTTAATTAATAATAATCAATTCTAAACCTGATCGTCGAGATGTACAGAGCGCACACCCCTAATAGAACCGCGACACAGCGGGCAGTGACGATCCCGGGCGAGCCACTCATCAATGCAGGCCCTATGAAATCCATGGTTGCAACTCACGAACATCCGACACTCGTCTCCGTACTTGAAATCCTCCAAGCAAATAGCGCAGTCGCTGCCACCGCCACCGCCACCGCCACCCCCCCCGGCAGCCTTCTTATCCGCCGCCTCGAGCTTCTTCGGCTTCTCGATCTTGTATGTGCAAATTATCGAGGCGATAGCCTCGGTTGGCGGCGGCTCAGCACGAGGCCGAGACGACGACGATCCCGGTCTCTCGGGTCGTGTCGACGGCACGTCATCAATTTGGTCATTCGTAATGTTCATTAGTTTGATGCAAGCAAGCGCAATAAAGATGAAGACTATTGCGGTGAAGGCTGTTACGATGAAGATCAAGATTGGGGAAGCCAAGTCGATGAAATCATCTGCTGCAGGTGATGTTGTGGGAGGAGGAACGGGGGCAGGAGAGAGAGAGATCTGCATGGCCTTTTAATTCTTTCTTTTGCTTTGGTGATCAATGGCGAGAATGAGAGAGAATGATTACTTGAAAGATATTTATATATGTTCATGAATTCGTGTTTCACTAGGATTAGAAATTAGTAGATACATTTCGCGAAAAAACCCATAAAAGTTTAGGAGGACTCGAGTTCAGAATACACGTATTATTATTATTATTGTGGTACAAACCTTAAGCAAAAAGTCTTAGCTCCTAAGATAGGCATTATATTTCGTAAAATGTGTGTTTGTATATGTGTGTGTGTCTATATATATATACATATATATATATATATATGTATGTATATATTGTAATTCCAATCTAAACCCATTCGAAGATCTCTATTTTTCCCTATAAATTTGGCTGATTTTATTTTTATTTTTTATTTTTTTTATTGCTATATCATTGTGGGGGAATAAATATAAACAAAATGTCAAAAACATAACTTCTCCTTTTAAAGAAAATTCGATATTGAATAGGAATGTATGCGTTGATTTTCTCACAAAAAAATTTACTAAGCTTGGCTCATATTTACTTATAATGAAATTACATTGCCTTTTTTTTTTTTTTTTTCTCATTTGAACAATATTCTGATTTTATATAATTTTAATTTTTAAATGGAAATTTGACAAGGAATGATGATTTATTGTCATGGTGGATAGACGGTTATATTAAAAAAAAATTAATGTTTTATATATTGTTAATTTTAGAGTTAATTCTATAAATCAAACACAAAGTAATAGATTAAAGGTCAATACCAGATATTTTAAAAATCAAATATCAAAGATCAAAGTGAATTTAGGATAAAACCGTCAAACTATGTATAGGATTAACTCTTAGTGGGTGTTTGGAAGAGTGGTGGGAACTACTTTTGTTGTAACATGTGAGAGTTCTATACTATAGAAATTTTTTTTATTGTTATTGTAACATGTGAGAACTTTTTACTGTTTATAATTAAATTTGTGGTGAGAACTAAGTGGTTCCCACCACTGCCAAACACCCTATTAGTTTTATTAGTAGTTTGAATTAATTAGTTTTATTAGTAGTTTGAATTAATTTGATGTGTTTTTATATAAATTCTCATTTGTAGTACTAGTGAATTCTCCCTTTTGCAGGTTTATTTACCATGACCGTTAAAAGTTAATAGATTTTAAGTGTGTCTAGTGTATAAGTTGGAACTCACCAATTGGCCCAGGGTAAAACTTTTAATAACTACAATGTAAAACTCTTATGTGTTTTAATATTTGAGCTGTTTTTCTAATTCAAACATGTTTACCTAACGCCGTATTCCTAATTTAATAATTAATATAAAGAATTCAAAGTACAAATAAACATTACAAAATATAAAATATTAACTTTTCCTATACGCAGGTGCCAAACGTGAAATAAAGCAAAGCAATTATTTGATTATAAATATATTTCATAACAAACGGGCCAGCACAGACCTCGCTTGAAGGACTCAAATTTCTGTGGAGAGTAATGGCATTGTATCTACAAACCAGAACAAGCTACGTCGCCTCTGGCAAAGGGCCTTAAGCGAGAAATTAGTTATATTAAGATTACCCTGTCTACTGTCTAGAACACTGTAATTGAGCAATAAAAAGATAAATTGGCTCCTCCATCCTTATTTTGAGAACAAGAACTTGCTTCTAATCTTGTGTTGCCGCACCTTGGTTGAGTTCTGCAAATCTCATGCCAACTCGCATCGAATGCTTTAGGAACTTCTCGGCACATCGCCGCACACAACTCTCCTCTTGCTTCTGCAGGGACTTGTGCTTGAATGTGTCCACACAGTCATTGAAACACCTCTCCACAAGTGAGTTGTACATCCTTAAACTGCATATAGAAAAATAAAATCAGAAGATTTATAATCATTTACACCATAACCAGTGATTTGGAGGCAGTTTGGTGCTTAGCTGATTGCTTTTGTGGAGGAAATCAATTGATTCACCAAATTCTAAAAACACTAAGCTTATACGTTATTTCAACTTCTAAGGACGATGTATTCCTTGCTTCAAATAAAAAACAGACATAAAGGTCCAAATTAAAAAAGAAACCAGTACATGAAGAGGTCAAATGAGAAGCCACCGTGCCCAATAAAAGAGAGAATTTGCGCGGTGTCAGCAAGGGCACACTCCCGCAACGAAATCAAACGCACAACTGCAATGGAAAAATCTGAGATAAGTTGTAATTTATTCCTCTACAATTCTTCTTTTTCCTTTTTTCTAATCCCAAATTTGTGACCAAGCTAGTGTTTAGGGGGGAAAAAAGGAAAAAGAAGAATTGTAGAGGAATAAATTGCAGAAATGCAACATTGCCCAACTGAGGTCAAGTCTCGTGGAGGGAGGGCTGCAGCGCCAGTGAGCCCTGTATCGCACCACAGCACCGTCTGAGATCTTCCCCCAGAGACAGCTCACGCCTCAACTATCTCTCTCAAGTCTCCACGACTCCCCCAACAGAACTCTCTCTCTCTCTCTCTCTCTCTCTCTCTCTATATATATATATATATATATATATATATCAAATCCAACTTTATTGACAGAATATAAACAATGACTATAAATATAGTTCCCAAAACGTCCGGAAGCAACATAAACGTTGCTCTGGTTTTAAGGAGAACATCATTCTAGCTTTCACCTTCAGAAAATCCCCGCACCAAGATAATCATGCGACACTTCAAAGAAATGAGAGGTGAAGCCAAAAAATATAAGGCAAAGGTAAAGGCAAACACATTGTCGTCACTCGATTTGTCGTCACTTGATTTCCCTTCATAAGAAATCCACAACAATTGAAAAAAAAAAAAAAAGGGGCAAACTTGTATATCAGGTACCCAAAGAAGATTCTCCATCCCAAACCACTCTTGTAAGAAAAATGTAAACTGAAGCTCCACAACTTACAGAAAAAAAATCATTTCAAACTTGTATCTATTTAGGGTACTTCTACTTGAATTGGAAAACCAATTTTTATCCTAGACTTCCCAGTCAATTAGGGGCTTGTTTGGTGTATTAGATGGGATAGTCTAGAAAGATTAGATTAAATTGTATCGGAAAAAATAGGATAAAATTTTAGCTAATTCAATTTTATATTTCGCGTTATGTTATTAGTATATAGGCTTTTTTGTAAAAATTTTCAAAAATTTAAATCAAATTGTAATTTTTTAAAATTATAGAGGCAAAAATATAATTATTAAAAATTATTTTCACCACATAAAAATTATATTTTGGCCCATTATTTTCAAAAAATAATAATTTAACCCCAAATTCAAAATTTGTATAAATAGATCTTTAAAGATTTTTACAAGTATAAAGATTATGTCCAATCCCATGCTAAAACATGAGATTGCAAAACCCCCCTCCAAAGGATTCAAGCATGGAGTTGAAACAAGTTACATGACATTGCAAAACCCCCCTCCCAAAGGATTCAAGCATGGAGTTGATACAAGTTTATATAATGTAACTGTTTAAAGTTTTTTTACCAAACAAGATATTAAAATTTAATCTAATCCTATGCTCCAAACATGCACCGTTAAGTATTATATAAAATTCTGAACAAGGATGAACATGCATTTTCGTACATTAAAAAAAAAGAAGCAGCAGCTAAACTCTTTAGCAGATTAACACTCAGAAAAATTCTCAGAATTTAAAACTTAATCAGACAAAATAAAAAAGAACATAAATACAGTAATTCAACAAATCGAACCTATCGCGGATTTGGAGCTGATCGATCATAGCGGACATTCTGATGTTATCTTCCTCAGAGAGCGATTGCAGATCGCCTAGCATACTCTTGTCCATGGTCGATCACTTCTTTTCACTACCAAACTATCAGCAACTATAGAAGCCGAGCTCCATAGTTCGTTTTTATAGCTCGTCTAAACCCTAGACGAAGAACTCAAAAAAAAAAAATTCCATTGTTGCACAACGGTGTCGTTTTTTTGAAGCCATCGAACCCGTATCCAATGGGCCAACCCAATTTATAAGGCCCAGTTGATCACCAAAACTTTCGGCCCACGTAATGCCACGCGTCATCAATTCGGCGGTTCGCAAAGACCCTGGCGCTTTCCGCGGCAAATAATAATCATAGTAAGAAAGAAGACAAAAACGAAAAAGAAGCACGAGATATCTCATATCAGCAATTTGTTTGCCAGAGACTCAACGCTCCTGCAAATCACGGAAAGAGAAGAAGAAAGAAAGAAAGAAAGATGCCAAAAAGCAGGTTCTCGGGAACGCTTTCAGGTCCAGAGGTGGACGTGACGATCGACATGGGAAATCCTTTCCTCAACCTCACCGTCGATGGTTTCTTGAAGATCGGAACCGTATTTTTCATTTATCAGATCATTTTCCTTATATTTTTGTGGCTGTTGAAATCTATTGGATTCCAGATTTACAATGGAATAATATTAATGGCTTCATTTTGATATATATATATATATATTGTCTCAGATTGCTGCAACGAGAGCTGCTGCTGAGGAAGCCTACCTCGTCGTTAAAAAAGGTAATTCCACTTTTTGTTTCCTTTTTTTTTTTTTTTTGGATTCGGAAATGTTGATCTTAGAACTATTTTGATTTTGCGATAAATTAGTGTGTTTATAATATTGCAAACTATTTTTGCAGGAAATGTTTCTCGTCACAACTTTGAGCACACTGTGAGTATTTATATTTTTTTCTGGACGCGTTACAATTATTTTGTTTAGGAATTTCATTTTCTTGTTACTACTAATTGTTTCACGCAAGATCTTTCGGTATAATAGAAGATCTCTGGAATTATCTTCTTTATAGTCTTGTTGCTAAAATTGTACTCGTGGGATAAAAGTTGAGAAAAGATCAACTATCCAGGGGTGTTTTGTTATAATTTCTACAATTGTTTATATACAATGCTTTTTGTACAAAGTGTGATGGCCTTGCTAATGGGAAGTACTGTGGTTGCAGTTGAAGAAGATGTGTAAAGAAGGTGCATATTGGGGTAAGCTGAGTCATAGTAAATAGTTATTTAAAGCCCTGTTGTGTACAAGTATATAATATAGGAAACTTTGCTAGTTCAGGAACAAATGCCTCTGTTTCTATTGCTTGAAGTTGAACGATGAATAATTGCATCTACATTTTGATTTTGCCATGCTTATAGGGACTGTGGCAGGAGTTTATGTGGGAATGGAGTATGGTGTAGAGAGAATTCGCGGCACCAGAGACTGGGTACATAAATTTCTTTGGACCGCGAGTAACTCGAGTCTTAGAAAAAAAAAAAAAAATCAAATTTCTATATCTAACTTACCTAATTGGATGTGGCTATAATTTTCATTCTTAAAAGGTTTAATATCTTAACTTAAAAGTTATTTCCTGTTATTTATTTGAAATCATCTTTTGGTTGTATGGCTGTAGTTTCTTCCTTTATATCTTACACCAGTATATTTTAACTTTATGTAGTCATGCAAGGGCTCAAGTCAGAATCAGTTAGATGACAGATCGTTGCTTCTGAAAAATGGACAGATCTTATTTGAGATTGAGTTTCTAGATTTTAAAAAAGAAGTTAAAAAAAAAAAAAGTTTCTAGATTTGCAGCCAATTAGAAAATTTTCAACGCATTGTGTTTATGTCATCACGGGGTTTGTAGGTTCCAATGTATCTTTAAGTTATTGTCCTTGCTCAGCTTTCTTTTTCCCTCTGGATATTGCAGAAGAATGCCATGATCGGAGGGGCGCTAACAGGAGCATTGATATCTATTGCCAGCAATAATGACAAGGATAAAATTCTGACTGATGCTATAACCGGTGGTGCCGTAGCAACTGCTGCAGAATTTATTAACAATCTCACCTGAAGAAATGGAAGTCGTGTTCTAAATAGTGTAGTTTCATTGGGGATCTTCTAGAACAATGTAGTCGTAGTAGTTTTTTTTTTTGGCTGAATTCTAGAATAATGTAGTTACTCTTGCTTGTTGAGTTCTGTCAGGTTGAAAGAATAAGAGCTGAATGTTAATTTCTAGGTACTCTGGGTTCTTGAAATCCTTGTTGTAAAGGTTTTTTTTTCTTGTTATGGTATAAAAATCTCTTATCAGATACTTGATCAATGGCCACTAATGTGGTTACGGCATCGGTCAATCTGTTATTCACATGAAACTATGGGAATAACGTTTCTCTTGTTGCTAAAATAAGACGGAAAGATGGAATGTTAAGGCATCAATAACTTGGGCTTCGACCTCGTATTCACACAAACTAATAACCTGCGTTCGTCTTTCACCGCTATCAAAGACATGAGAATCTGAGTTCAACGTTGGCAAAGAAATCCTGGCCAAAATATGGAATTGCTCTAATGACATAGGTGAGATGTCTTCTCTCACTCCAAGAAGCTGAAAAATGAGAGACATCTTGAAACAACTACATCACACAGAAACGACAACTAAACACTACAAACGACAAAGGTCAGAGAAACGACAACTATTTGAGAAACGATAAGAGACCTAAAACAGGACAGCAACCACCAATGCAACTAAACATTAATATTTGGAGACAACATGCATCTAATTTAGACAAAATTTTAGATTTGAACCACCAAGGCAAGGTAAAACTAGATGTTAAACTTTTCTCACACAAAAAAATAAAATAAAATAAAATAAAATACACCTAGATGTTAAGCATTCTCAACTGCAATCAAATGATTTCAGCTGTAAATTCAGTGACAAAAAATTATGCCAGCATTGAAATTTCTTCATACGAGAGGATTATCCTCAAAATTTCTCTCCTAAACTTGTCAATCTTCTTTTCTTCCTTCTGAATCAAGACAAAGCTTTCGTATACAAAATTAAACACGCAAAGAAGTAAATGAAAGTAACATTCAATTATTACAATCTATGCTGCTCAGCAAGTTTCATTTGGCTATAGGTTTCAGCATCTGGCCTAGCTCCCCCAAGAATCATCCTCTACAACAAATTTGATTCATAAATCTTGGCCTTCACGTAGGCCTTAATTAGAGAGTTTTAAACAAACGTATACCTACTATACTTGGCTTTTTCTAGTTCTTCAGATAACTTCTCAGCATTCCCCACATCACCTTTGTCTGCAAAACTCTCAATTATTGACAAAGTTGTTTCCAACCATGGGGTCAAATTTCTGATGACATAGCTTGCTGTCAAATCCATCCCTTTCTCTAGAGTTTTTACAGCTTCCTCCACCCTGCTTTCAAGCAACCCAAAGCAAGATGCCTATAAGTTATGGCATTTGGTTTGCAGCCATGGTTTCCAATTTCCCTGTTAATTCCAGATGCTCTTTTTGACAAGCCCATGCTTGCAAAACACAGACAACATAGAGTTAAACTGCTCAGTGAAATTCAACAGTTTTCTCGACTTCATTTCTGGCCAAAGTTCTTCAGCTCAATCAAACTGCACAGTTCTACCAAATGCTTCAATTGCCAGCACATAGCTTTTGGACCTAACACGGGGCAAATCCTGCACAACTTTCCAAGTTCTCTCTATATCCTTTTCCTTCCCTAAATATCCCTACAACATTATAAGAACGTCCAGTGTTGACCAATTATTCCCTGTAACTGATTTTTCTATATCTTTAACATAAACTTCACATACGGCATATAACCTTGCAACAACCTGTGCACAGGCTATTATGCAGTAAAATCTTTCATTTGGCTCAACATTCACCCGCTTCAAGTCACCAAATACCTTCATTAGCCCTTCGATATTGTGTTCATTTGCTTCTATCTTCATAAGAATGTTGTAGGTGGAGACATGTGGGAGCACTTTATTGAGCAAGGATTTTCGGAATGAACTTCCTACGCCTGGGCGATGAGTGGTGAATTATGAGGCGGTTAAAGACCAAGAACGAGATTGGATGATCCTATTTCCTCATTTTCTTCATGTATGCTAGTGAACTACTTATTGCACCTTTATCCAAGCATGAAATCACCAGATTGGTGTAGAGGAGCTCATTTTGAAACTCTTTCGGGACGCGAGAAAATAGCCTCTCGCCCTGTGATATACCATGAATCTTAGTTGTAAATTCCAACAGATAGAAATAGTCCAACTCTTTTGGCCAATAGGGCCTTTCCCTAATCACCCATTCCATTACCTGTCAAAAGTGATGTCAATCACTTCATAAAAAACTAACACTAAACAACAACATAATCAACCTTAAATCCGTAATCCCATTCGATAATTTTCACTATTTTGAAACAACGTAAACGAGGAACTAACAAAACAATAATGCACAAAGAAACTAAGCAAAAGATTTGCAATTTCCCACTTAAGAGCATGAATCCTAAAAAAAAAATACCAATAATTGACAAACAGTCAATTAAAACATATTTATATTTATTCTCATAATTAAGCTAAAAAAACGCAGTTCATACACATGGGGAAGTAGGAGATGAAGCCCAAACCTCAAGAGCGCGTTTGTTCATAAAATCCCAGTTCACAATCAACATAATCAACCTTAAAACACTAACATAATCAACCTTAAAATCCCAGTTCGTAATTTTCATAATTAACCTTAAAATTGACTCTGTAAATATTTGAAGCTAAAAAAAAAGCAGTTTATTTACACAAGGCGAAGTAGGAGAGGAAGACCAAACCTCAAGAGCGTGTTTGTTCATAAAAATCCCAGTTCATAATCAACATAATCAACTTAAAATAATAAACAGTAAACACTGACATAATCAACCTTAAAATCCCAGTTCATAATTTTCATAACCAACCTATATTATAAGCATGGCCAGGCAATTTCTTTTCGTTTTGACTCCGTTTCATCTTCATTAGGAAGGTTGTTTGGAGCTTGGGTGTAGAGAGAAGAAAAGCTGAAACAAAATGGTAGCTTTTAGGTAGCTTTGAGGCGGCATAATTTGGAATATGGGACGGAAGATGTTCAACGAATTGTCTGAGTGAGACGAAAACCGATTTTATTCATGCCTTGTTTTCAGATTGTGGGGTTCGGCAACTAAATTAATACAAGGCCGTAAGTATGAACTGGGCTCCACCTGTAGCCTAAAGAACCACGGCCCATTGAGGCCCGAAATAGGAGGAGGTGCGCCATCAAAAATGGTTGTTTTGTTTAACACAGTTACACGAAACAATAGATTGAAAATTCAAACTTACCTAGGCAATTGGTTGATATTAGCGTGAGTGTTAAGAAAGTGGTGAGGAATATCTTGCACATGATTTTGCTTAAGATGTCCATACTTAGGGCTGGCAATTTATGTTGACATGTCGTGTTCACGCTAACACATTTATAACACTACACGATTAGACTAAACATGAATATGATTAATAAACGTGCTTGAAATATAAACACAAACACAACACGTTTATAAACACGTGCAATACAGCACGACACGATTAAAAATAATTTATTTAATTTTTATATTTTTTTACTATATAATTTTTTTTAAAGCCAAAATAAATTAAAAGGCTTTAAATATTGATGTAAAAACATAATAATTTTTAATTATTAAATATTTTAAATTGTATTTTTATTTTTTCCTCCAATTTATAAATTATTAAATATTTTAAACTGTATTTTTATTTTTTCCTCAAACAGATTAGAGAAAAAGCCATAGAGAAAAAGCCATAGACGGCTTTCATTACTCTATGGAGAGGAGTTAAAAAGAGATCTCATTTCACTTTCCATGTGAGACATTTAAAGGTTTGAAAATTTCAAAAGCATAAAATCATAATAAATATATTAAAAGCTATTATTGAATAGTAAATAACAATTGAGTCTAGTGGTGGCAAGAGGTGCAGGCTCAAGCAAAATTTTAAAATTTTTTTATCGTATCGTGTCATCATACCGTGTCTAAAATTACCAGCTCTATCCATATCTGTGTATATCTTGTTTATTCATTTTGTTGCCAAAGGATGACATAGATAACGTTTACCAGTAGTGCTATATAATTTATTCATTTTGTTACTAAAAGATGACATACATAACGTTTACCAGTAGTGCTATATAATCTTTTTTCTTCTGCTACAATTCTAATGGGATGTTTGGCATCTCCCTTGGACATATGAACCAATAAACAATGTAAAGTGTAAAAAAAAAAATTACTACATACTACAGTTGTGTAATGCTCTTACTACAATTTTCAAACTAACTTCATTTTGTTGCTAAAGGATGACATAGATAACGTTTACCAGTAGTGCTGTATAATTTATTCATTTTGTTGCTTAAAGATGACATACATAACGTTTACCAGTAGTGCTATATAATCCTTTTTCTTCTGCTACAATTCTAATGGGATGTTTGGCATCTCAATTGGACCTATGAACCAAAAAACAACGTACTACAGTTGTGTAATGCTCTTACTAAAATTTTCAAACTAACGTCTCCTATCTGTATCTGGGTTCTGGGTCAGGACTTCTCTCTTTTCTTTTCTTTTCTTTCTTTTTTTAAGTTGTTTTCAACTTTTGACAGCGGATTTCAGAAAAGAAAAAAAAAAATCCCTTTTCTCAATAATGGAGCTAACAAGAAATCGCCAGTAAACTATTGAGCTAATAGTAGAGAATTTATCCTTTTCTTTTAACTAAAAATTGAAAACACTCATAAATACAAACAAGCAGAGCAAAGCAACACAATCATCATTAAAAAAAGGTAGAAAACAAATATGAAATTAGCCATGAAATAACATATAAACCCACAAATCCTAGGATATGTGGTTTGTAGAATACTCCATGGCAGTCTTATTTACAACAATACATTTAGCATAAAAACTAGACCCCTATTCCAACCCCCCAAACATCTGTGCTAAAACATGTTCCTCCCATTATTTTATTCTTATTTTTATAGAGAGACCACAATTCGTTTGGTGTAGTATTGGGCCTTTTGTGGTGATCAAATCCATCATTTGCCGCACGCGCAGCTTGAGCCACAGCTGCAGTTTGCGCCACACTTGCAGCCATCGTTCTCTGCTCCATAGCTCATCTCCGACTCCTCAAAGTATCTACAATTAATATAATAATATTTAATAACAGCCAAATATCTTTTATTAATATAATAAATATATCATTACAAAGTTTGTTATGTATAATTATTAAGTTAACGTACGCCCTGGCTGGTGCAAACCCAGCAATGACAGAAAGAGTGGTGCTCTCCTCGGAGATTCCAAGGTCAGGGTTCCTCTTGCCGCATCTGCATAAATAATCGATAAATTAATAATAATAATAATAATAAAATAAATAATAAAAGGAAAATCGATTTTTATAAAGAAATTGTAATATATGAGATTAGGGGAAAAAAGGGGTGTCGAAAAGAAATTGTGCAACAAAAAAAGAAATAGAGAGAGAAAAAGTTGCAACTTACTTGCAGTCGCTGCCGCAGCCACAGTTGGATCCGCAGTTGCAAGACATTTTCTTCCCTTTTTTTTTTTTTTCTGAGGAAAAAAGTGACACTCAAAAACGTAATGAAATTCACTGAAAACTCTTGGACGAGTTCTTTGATGGGGAATTAACTACAATTTATAGCGGAGGGAGGTCCAAGCAGTCGATAATTCACCGTACACGTGGGTTAATCTTGGATTTGTATTTTATTCTTTTTTATTATTCATGACAATTTCCTAATGAAGGTTCCGTATGAGATATCTATAAATGTTCTTTTTTTTTTTTTTATTCTGCCAGATATGCAATTAAAACATATCTAGGTGAGGCGAGCTCTATAATTTAAGGAGACTTGATGTTTGAAAGGTTGTGAAAACTGTTAGTTAGAATTATTTTTATTATAGTATGTGAGAGTTTTATACTGTAGTAATTTTTTTATTATTACTGTAGCACGTGAAAATTTAACACTATTTATAACTGAGTTTGTGGTGAAAACCGTAGTTCCACCACTCAACCAAACAACCGGCTAATTTTCTTCTCATAAAAAACTTGGTCCACGATGAATTATTGCATTTCAAGTTTTGTTCCTTTTTTGCTTCTATGTTTTCCTTAAAGATTAATGGGAAATGTGGCTTTTTTTTATTTATAGAGTTAAAATGTGTCTATAATTAATGTATATTCTTTCTATGTCTCAATGCATATGTATGAAGACATTAATGATCTTATTAATAATAATATTGTTAGTTTTAATTAATTTTTTTAGAATAATGATAATAGACGTATTTAAGTATTCAAACGAATTATGATATCATTATATTTTTATAAAAAAATCCCTCAAAATAGCATATATGTTGCTTAAATTCAATTGGTATTTAAAATAATGATTTTAAAATTCTCTCAACTCAAAGATGAAATTTTTTTACCAACAAATTGGAATCATCATTTTACTGATAAATTGAAATTAATGTGTTGCAATTAAATTAATGATATAATATTTATTAAAGCTTTTTGTATGTCTTACAGTTTATATAATTGATATATCATTAAGTTAATAACACGTAATAATAATGATATGCAATGACATTCATTTATTAAAACTTTAAGTGAATGAATTTTCTTTTTTTTGTTATATATAATTAAATTAATGATATAGTATTTATTAAGTCTTTTTGTGTATCTTATAGGTTATATAATTATTCTATCATTAAGTCAATGATACGTCATGATATTGATACTTAATGATATTCATTTTTTAAGCTTCAAATGATAATGATACTTTCTATTTAGGGTTGTGCTAACGTTATAAATTAATAATACAAACAATAATATTATTTTTGTTTAAGTTACATTGTAATTAATTTAAGTGTATCTATATTTCTCTAACATTAATTTTTTTCAACAACCCAAATATGAGAAAAATAAGAAGATTTGTTTAAAAAGAGTAAATACATAATAAGGTCTACTTAGAGGGTGTTTTTAAATTCTCAATATATGTAATTAAAAAAAGGGCATAGAAGTTATATTTATAATATGAAAACAAATTTTAATTTTCTTCTTAAAAATGGTCACATTGTGTAATTTTTACTTCCTTAAACTCCATTGGTTTGGCCCGAAAAAGAAACTTGGATCATAAATAAGAGCTTTATTCCTTATGGGGGTGTTTGAATTAAATTGTGAGTTCAAATTGAAAACACGACAGCAGTATAAATTTTATGAGAAAAAACACTTACAAACTTTAAGGATTTGTTTGGTGTCCAGGTTTGAAATAATATGGTTTAGAACTTTATTGTTTAAATTGTAGGTTCTAAACTGTGTGGTTTAAATGATGGTTTTGAACTAACGTTGTTAAAAACATCACTTTAAGTTTAAAATGAGAATTGATATTTAGAAAACTATAGCTTATGAAGGCAATGAAAATGGTTTTTAATATAGAAAATGGTTCAAACAATATGAACTTGAGGGGCCAAATTTTAGATTTGGGTGTTTTGGCCGATTTAAAACTGTGTCCATGTTTTGACCTCGTCTCACTTTTTACTCCACCAAACACTAATTTGAACAGCATCTATGATTCGTACTGGCTTAAACAGTTTAACCTACATAATGGACTATAAATTAAATTTTTTCAACTCCAACCAAATTACCAAATTCCTTGTAAGATTTAGGAGAGAGGGAGAGAGATAAGAGATAACTAAATTCAAAAGTCAACTAACCTAGTACTCGCAAGCATTAAGCTGGTAATGAATGAAACTGAAATACATGAAAAATATTTATCTTTCTCTTTTTTTTTTTTCCACTTTTCGAATGAAGGTTTTTTATATGATATTTAACAAACTTAGTTCTAACTTAAACGGTATAAAGCTCTAATATACCACAACGTAAAGCAAACATACGCTACGGTATAAAGTTTTCACATGCTATAGTACTTTTAGTTTTAACTCTCAGTTTCAACTCACTTCTCAAACACTTTTTTAGTACATCAATTCATTATAATCTCATAGGTGTTCGGCACGTACTTTCAAAACTATTTAAAACAGTTCAAACTATAGATGCGGTTCAAATTGACATTTGGTGAAGTAATAACTGAGACTAGTCACACCATAGAGGGGGTTTTGAATGGGCCAAAACCTTCAAAATCTAAACTTTGTCTCCTCAAGTTTACAAACCATTTTCTACAGTAAAAACCAATCTTTTTTTCGTTTTTCTTTCATAAATTATAGTTTTTTAAACACTAGTTTTCGTTTTAAACTTGATATAATGTTTAATTTTTGTTTTAAACTTTTACGTTCTAAACACTTACTTAAACTACTATTTAAATCATATAATTTAAGCTCATAATTTAAACTATAAAGTTTTAAATCATATCATTCTAAAAGCATGTAGCAAACGAACCATCAACCTTTCATAAATTATTGGGTTATTAAAAAAGAAAAACCTTGAGACAGATGGGCTGAGAGTCCAAGAATCAAAAGTAAGTGGACGACGTAGAAGTCATTTTCAGTCAGTATGACTTTGTGGTGCAGATTCATTATCCTTTAACTTCGAGTACATGGATAAAAAGAATTAATTATAAGATTATTTAAAGGACAATGAATATATAAATAATCTCTGAACTAATTAACAATCGATTAAGTGGACAATTTGTTTTCAACTAAGTTTGGTCAACTAAGGCTAGAGGCGTGAAGCATGCTTTAAGTATAATAAACGAAAATATCAAGGAGTGTGTATAATATAACTATATATGTTATAAATTTACAATATCTGACCTTGTTCTTGTGGACATCGAAGTTTTTATTCCTTGGTAGTTTATTTTTGTTTTTGTTCTTTTTTTTTTTTTTTCACAAATAACCATTGATATATTAATCATTGAGTGATCTCAAACTAAAACTGAAGGTACGGACATGTTCTTTCCCCCTAGAGTAGGAAAATGGAATAACTATAGAGCCATTTTCTATAAATTTTACTTATGAAGTTAGCCTCCCAAATCTTAACCATCTAGGAGAAAAGGTTTTTCTAGCACAATACTCTCAATCAATAAGTGGACTCAATATTCTTGCTTGGATATTTGCTTTAAGAATTAAAATAGTTGTGTTGATTTTTGTAAAGCATAAACTCTCGTACAAGCACTCAATTCTTCTATCCGCTAGGGTTGTTAAAAAAAACTGAAAATCATCTAAAACTAACCAAAAAAACCAACAAAATCGGTTTAAAAGCAAAAACTAACCGCCTATAAAAAGTAGGCGGTCAGTTTTTGAAAAAGCTTTTTTTTTTCAGTCGAAAACCAACCTAAACCAATTGTTTCAAAAGATTAATATTTTTATTTCATTTTTTGTCTCTGACTACCAAACTTCATTGTAAAGATTAATTAGGGCATGCATAAAAATAAATAAAAAGTATCTCAACATGATCCAAGTTGCCAAGATTAACGTCAAGAATAACGGGCATGGTTGCAGGCTTCAGGTTGCAAAGAAAACAGACCTTACGGTTCTGCCAAAGAACGTGTACAAGTTTTGGGTTCTTAATTTCATATTTTTTTTAAATTAAAGTTGAAGCCAATGAGATTATTTACTAGTTATGATACACAGTTCTTGAATATAATGATATGCACAGTTAGTCCCAACTCTTCTTGCAGCTGTAGTGTACAATATGTATGTATGTATGTATCGGTTTATACTTGAACATCATAGAGAAAATATCATATATATTATTTTTATATATAAATAAAAGGAAAATTTTTTACATCTGAACAGGTCTTTGTTAAACTATTTAACTAATGTATCATTGTTCTCGTAATAAGGATTGAGACTTCTTTAATACATTAAGTTTGAACAAAATAAAAACCATGTTATTCTCTTTAAATACCGGATTACTTTTAATATTTTGGCTAGTTACTTTTGTCGAAAACCGACTGAAATTGACTGCTACAAAACCGCCTGCTTTCTTGTCTATTTAGTTGGCTTTCGATTTTTTCTTCTCAAAACCAACTGCCATTGGTTGGAAACCGATCAATCAAAAATAACAAAAACCGACCGATGAACACTCTTGTTCTCCGCCATTATCTCTCAGTTATTAATAAGTCGTTTGGGAAATGAGTTTGAACAAAAAAAAAAGAATTTATTTTATAATAATTTAAATTTTATGAGAAAAAATACTGTAACAAAACAAATTGGAATCAAGATTTTCTAGTTCAAACTCATTTCGCTAAAGGATCCTAATGTTCCAAAACATCTCTCTCCAATTGAAAATATTATTCTAAAACTCATTTTCAAAGTGGTCAGATAGAATTACCATTTTCTTCTTTGTTATTTGCCAAAAGAGTGATATACACATATTGATTTGGGTTTGATGCTTCCTTGCCGTGGTATCCTTTTAAGCAACACAAAGAAATCTCCTGAAACACTATTTTCATTTTCCTTTCCCATTAAAAGAAAAAGAAGAAGAATAAAAAAATTTAAAAAGGAAAAAGCTGACGAAGGAAGGAAGGAGAAAAGAGATGGATACCATATGAGAACCATGATTCTCCATGATTAGTGTAGCCTCTTAATGGTGGGCCTCCAGTGACTTCCATCCCCTGATTGTGGAGTTGGGCTTTTTAGTTTTGACTCAAAAGTGATTATTCTCTTCCATTTCTTCAACTACGTCCACTCTTTTTTGAGCTTTCCCTTTTGAAAAACAATACCAGCACGTGGATGGGTCCTATGTAGATAAGGCATCGATGTGTTTTCCAAGCATGTGCCGGTGTAAGCCAGAGAGAGGAGGAGGAGAAGAAGTTTACTCTTCTCTAAGCATTTTTTTTTGAAGGGTTCCCTAAGAACTAATTGAAAACAGCAAAGTCACTTGGACGATTAGAATATGCATTAAACTTTAAAAGTCCATGAGGTCCAAAATGAGATTGTTTTTTGCTAATATCCAAAATCAGATAGTTAGCCTATGTAGTTTTAGACACTTTGCAAATTTTCTCACTATTTGATTCGTAATGGAAACAATACTTTATCCGTAAAAGTTTCAAGTCTGTCGCTTCCTGTGTCTCTCCTCCTCTGGCTCCCACCATCCCTGCTTAGCCTACATTGACGAGAATAACAATAAGATAACCTTCACAGATTTTGTTTTTCTTCACTCAATTTCACCAATCAGATGCGTTGTCGTTTCTCGTAGATTTTTGTGTTTTTTTGTTCATATCATTTCAGGTTTATCCTAGTGTTGGAGTGGATTTTGGAACATAAATCTTCTTCCATCTTCTCCATTGTGATCCTAGCTGCTCCTCGTTAGAGGTGCGAGGGATTGGCTTGTAAAAGACACTCTGACGCTCAATTCAGACAAACAGTGATGGAGATATTCATAAGAAGAGAAAAAGAATTCTAAAGTGAAAAAATAAAAGTAGGTAGAGAAAGAGAGATCTTTTTCTTGGGTTTTATATTCTACGTATACTTGACGTGCCCTAATCAAATGATTATCGCAACAAACATCTGATTTGGACACGTCCTATTTTTTTGAGCTTAGGATTTCCTCTTATTTTCTCCTCTGAGTAAGGCTAGAGGGAATGTTTTTTTTTTTCTTTTGTAATTTTCTTGTAACCTATCTATATTCACGTGTTTCTCTTTGTTGTATAAGTAATTGGGCACGCGTCTCGTTATTAGTGGTTTTCTTCACTCAATTTCACTGTCAGAAGCGTTGTAATTTCTCGTAGACTTTTGTGATTTTTTGTTCGTATCATTTCAGGTTTATGCAATGTTGGAGTGGATTTTAGAACATAAATCTTCTTCTAACTACTCCGTCATGATGGAGATATTCATAACACGAGAAAAAGAATTCTAGAGTGAGAAAATAAAAGTAGATAGAGAAAGAGAGATCACCTTCTTGAGTTTCATGTTCTATATATTTTTGATGTGTCCTAATCAAATGATTGTCCCAACAACCATATAATTTAGACGCGTCACATTTTTTTGAGCTTAGGGTTCCTTTGAGTAGGGCTAACGGGAACGTTCTTTATTCTTTTTCTTTTATCATCTTCCTCGTAATCTATCTATATTCACGTGTTTTGTCTTGTTGTATCGGTAATTATTGGACATGCATCTCATTATTAGTTGTTTTCTAACACGTTGACACGTGTTTTGATTTCTATAGTCGCCCTGACATCATTCTATAAACATCGATAGAGTCGATAAGATTAACATCTTAATATGTTTACAAGACATCAAGATGTAATCGATCTTTTGATTCGAGGCGTTGGAGTTCTCTGCTTTGACGATATAATCATCTAGATCCCCGACTTATTAAATTCGACGTGATAACCTCGCCAAAGAGACATTGATTACGAAAGATGACATGTGTCATCTGATTATTCGTTGTGGAAAATCCCCCAACAGCTAGTTTATCGGTTTTAGTTTCCGTTGTTTCTTATGTTGCTTTTATTTATTTTCCTTTGTTAATGTTATTTTCACGCTGTTCTTTTTTTGAGGAATTTTCCGCTCTATCGTCGTTTTCCTAAACATGTCTTTTAAATAAGCAAGCTGTGGTTTCCAAAAGTTGATGATGTTTTCATGTCGTTGTTCTATGTTGATGTCCTTTTTTGGTAATCAAGTTAGTTTTTTGTTACATCTATGTTTTTACACATACGTTGTTGTAATCTGTTGACGTAGCTTTATATTTGTTGTCCTTTATGATTTTTTTTTTTTTTTTTGAGGATTGTCCTTTATGATTTTTCTGTCATGACGTTACTTCAACATTGATAATTTGATATCATTACTGATTTTCAAATTATTTTTCCAAGTTGGAGTCTTTAAAAAAAACGTTGTCATTTGTGAGTTTTTGCCATCGTTAAGGAATTTGCTGTTATCTTTTTTTCCCCCAAATTTACGCTTTTTTTTTTTTAATGTTTTTATGTTGAGTTGTTATATCTTTTCGTTTTAAATTTTGTCGTTTATGTCTGTTGGTTTTAAGTTAAAGTCTTAATGTTGTTTTTCTATGCTGGTGTTTCGTATAGTTTACGAGCTTGCTGCTTTTGTCGTTTTTATTTTGTTGTCGTTTTCTATTTTGACGTTTCGTTTCTTGTTTTATATATGTTGCTGACATTACTATTTGCTTTTTGTTTACGATTTTACTCTTGTTATTTATGTTGATGGCGTTTTTATGTTGCTATTCCATGTTGAAGCAGACATGTACATCCTGCTCATCACCAAAAACAAGAAGCAATTTACTTACTTCCTCGTTAGCTTTAACAGAAAGAGACTGAAGTAAACAATGGAAGTTTGTAAGAACACCTTACGTAAACAAGAACGAAGGAAAAGCATTCAAGTTTCAATGGCAAAATCACGTCCACCACAAACTTTCATCCATTTTGAGTCTACATGACATTCCACCATCCATCCACAAGTTTCTTAAGACCAGCCTTCAGGTCTAAGATTCCCTCCTCCAAAAGGGCACAGACAGGATAAATAGGAACACCTTCAACCCTTGTTTTCAGTTGTTCGTATACTCCATCTGCCCCTTCTCCATCAATTTTATTTGCCATTATTAAACATGGTCGCTCTGATAACCCTTCTTGATAGTACTCAAGCTCCAAAACTAGGTCCTTCAGTTGTTCCCATGGTGGAATTCCTTTTCTTCCAGCTAATGCAGCAGCCAAGTCCACCACATAAGCTAGAACCTTTGTGCGTTCTATGTGGTGCAAAAATGCATGTCCGAGGCCACGGTTTTCGTGAGCATGCCCTTGATAAGTCCTGGAGCATCGGCCACTGTGATTGATAGGTCATCATAGTTTAGATTCCCCAAATTCGGTCTCAGATTTGTGAAGGCATAGTGGCCTACACAAGACTTGGCCATTGATATAGCACCGAGTAGTGTACTTTTACCAGCATTTGGCATCCCCACAAGGCTCACATCAACAATGCCCTTGAGTTTTAATACAAAAAGGACCTGAAACCGGGCAAGCTAGCACTAGGCAAAGAGTGTTCAACATCACTATTGATACTTTTAGTTCAAAACGTTATCTGTCAAATTTAGAATTTGTATGTTTGTGCTTCTTTGAGATTTTGGAAGTTGAGACGCTGCCCACACCGCCCTTCCCTCCACAAGCAACAATTCTTCATCGACCTCGTTTTGCTAATTCTGCTACATTGCATTTCATTTCTCGTTTTTGTTCTGTCTCCTCTTCTGAGCAAGATTAAAATCTGAAAACTGAGAATGCAAGTTGGATGATTCAACTTGAGAGCTCTTATTCTCCACGCTTTCCAATTATTTTGTGCTTCTTTCAGTAGGAAAAATGATAAGCTACTCATTTTCTCTACCATACTTGAGTCATTAAGGCCAGTTCCCTCGATCTGGATACTTTATCGGTAAGTGTACCGAGAATCTCCGAAGGATCCAAATCATTCGAAGAATGGTCTTTGGCTGCATAAGGAATTTCACCTCTTGCAAGATGAATTATAATGCCAACTGGTACTAGGACAACCTACCACACACCACAATTACTTAATTGACTGCTGCATTTAAGTGGCTGAACGCCAAACAAGAGATCTATCATACAATCTCCAGGCAATCAGAAAGGATATCTAAGAAATAATAAACCTTATCAGCATCTCTGGTTCCAATCCTATCCTTTAAGGTTCCATGACCTCCTCTGCCTGCAGTCTACAACGCGAAATGACCGACAAAAAACTTTCTTGTGGAGTAGAATTGGTGTAAAAGAGAGTGTTACATACAACTTGGTAGAGAAAATAGATTTTTCTGTGAACTATGAATTCTCAAGCACGCTTCAGACACTCATGAACACCAAGAACAGCAAAGGAAACACAATTATTGAAAAAGGTACAAATCAAACATGGAATTAGCCATAAACGTACAAACCCACAAATCCTAGGATATGGGGTTCTGTAGAATATTCCGTGGCAGTCTTATTTTACAAATTGCAACAATATTTTTGGATAAAACCAGACCCTATTACACCCGCCATACATTTGTGCTGGAGCATATATTTCCCATTATTTTTTTATATTTTTGTTAAACTCCTCTTATTTGGTGTTGTTTTTGGGCCTTTGTGGTGAACATCAAATCCTACTGATCCATCATTTCTTGCAGCCGGCTGAGCCACAGGCGCAGGTTAAGCCACACTTGCAGCCCGAGCCACATTTGCTGCAGCCATCGTTCTCTGCTCCAGAACTCACCTCCGACTCCTCAGAGCACTTTTTGCAACCAGTAATATTTAACATTAGCCAAATTTAAATTAATATTACGAATGTTTTGTTATAGAGTCTGTTCTAATCAATAAACGTACGTCTTGGCTGGTGCAAACCCAGCAATAACAGAAATATTAGACAAATTAACAACAGCAACAACAACAACATTTATAATAATATAAACGCAAACAAGGATAATTATATTATATAGAAATTAAGATACATGAGATATAGAAAATAGAATTAGTTACACTTGCAGTCACTGCCGCAGCTACAGCTAGATCCACAGTTGCATCCAGACATTTCTTTTTCTTTTTTTTTCTGTTTTTAGAAAAATTGATACTTGCAAGTGTAATGAAATTCACTTGAAACTCTTGGACAAGTTCTTTAATTGGGCGATTAACTGCTATTCATAATGCAGCGGAGGGTTCAAGTAGTTGACATCCACCATATCCTGGATTTTGTATCTTTATTTTTTTCCTCAGGAAGGTTCCGCGCGTGAGATATGATACCTGTGTGTATATATTACTCCTCTCTGCTTATGATATAAACGGTTTTTCTTTTTCTTTTTTTTTTTTAAATTTATCTGCATACTATAATATATATGCAATTATAATATATCTATCTGAGGTGAGTTCTATAATTTAACAAGACCTAATGTTCTTACCATAAAAGGACCTAATTTGCTAAACCTAGTCAATGATGAATTGTTGCAATTCGAAGGGTCAATTGGCTTGCAAAAGAAAGAACTATGGATCTTAACACAGAGGAAAGAGAGAGAGAGAATTGGATCCAAAAGTCAACTGACCTAAGACTAGTAAGCATTGAGCCGATATATAAACTGAAAATCATGACAAAAGCTTTTTCCTTTTATTTTTCTAGTAATCATTGTACTAACCGCCAGGATGATACTATTTAAAGTTTTCGCAAACTACAATAAACTTATGATTTTAATTTATAGTCCCTTCTGCATTCTTAGATGCGTTGCAGTCATTTTCAGTTGGTACGACCAGTGGTGCAAATACAGTATCCTTAACTTCGACCATATCGGGAGGCTATAGGATGAGCAATTTTTGAAGACAATGAATACATATAAAATGCTCTCTGAACTAAGTAACAATTAATTAAGTGGACAATTTGTTTTCAACTAAATTGGCAAACAGCCGCTTAAGCGTGACGTAAGTACGCCTTTCAGTATGCATGTAAACGTAAATATTAAAGAGTATGTGTATGATATATTTAATATAATATATAAATTTATAATATTATCTGACTATGTTCTTCTGGACATGGAAGTTTCTATTCCTTAGTAGTTTTTTCTTTTTCTTTTTCTTTTTTTTTTAAGTAACCATTTATATATTAATCGTTAAGTGATCTCGAATTAACTGAAGGTGCACGTTCTTTTTCCTCTAATAGAAGAGGAAAATGGGAAAGCTTAAAAGTAATTTCCACAGAGAATACTCTCAACCAATAAGTGACGTCATATATAAGGAATTTATTGTTTAGTCACTGCCACTTCCGTTACATATCAAATTATGCGTACTGAGAAATTCAGCAATTTACTTTAATAGGGTGTTTGACATGGTGATTAGAATAATTGCATAGAACTGTAAATGTTATAGCATTTGAAAACTTTACACTGTAGTAACTTTTTTGCTTTTGTTGTAATATGTGTGAGTTTTACACTGTTCATAACTGAAAAGTTAGTTAGAACTAACTAATGCCACACACGCTACTATTTTGCTTGTTTTGTGATTTAAGAAAATAATAAGGTGCTAATCTTTATAAAGCATAAACTCTGAGACGAGTCAAATCTCTTATCCTCCATTACCTATTACTAACTTATAATACTCCAATACATCTCTCCTCCAAGTATTATTCCAAAACTCATCTTCAAAGTGGTCAAATAGGATTGACCATTTTCTGCTTTGCTATTTTCAAAAAGAGTAGTATACATATATCGACAGTGATTTGAGTTTGATGCTTCCTTGCCGGGTTATCCTTTTAAGCAACGTAAAGACTAATATCTCCTGAAAAACTATTCTCATTCCCTTTCCCATTAAAAGAAAAGGGTAGAAGGATAACAAATTTAAAAAGGAGGAATCTGACAAAGAAAGGAAAAATTTTAAAAAAAGATGGATAATATATGAGAACCAGAATTCTCCATAACTAATGTAGCCTCTTAATGGTGGGCCTCTAGTGGCTCCTATCCCCTGATTGTGGAGTTTGGCTTTTTAGTGATGACTCTAAAGTGATTATTCTCATCCATTTCTTCAACGTTAAATCATGCTTGAGTATAACATATCTTTGTTAAATCTTTTTCTTCTCTTTTATATTTTATTTTCTTATTTAATGTTCCATACATATAACATCTAAAACTGGAGAGTATAAAATATCATTTGTTTTTATATAATAATGATTTAAAAAGATTCAATAAGAAATATATTAATCAATAATCATAGACCAATGTCCCATATTTCAAAATCATTATGTAGTTTGCGAGTGCATGTATGGACGTAATTATTTACGAGTATAAGCACAAAAAAAAAAAAAAATCTACCTTTAAAACATTTTAGAAAGTTGCATATTCATTTGCATAAAATGAGATTTTTTTTTTTTGCTAATATCCAAAACGAGACTGTTAATCCATGAACTTTGCAAATTTGCTCTCTCTTTGATTCGTAATAGAATTCGATACATTATCCGTCGTAGTTTCATGTCTGTCTTCTCATTTGTCTCTCTCTTCCTCTGCTCCGCACCTCTCCTTCTTTGGCGACATCGACGAGAACAACAATAAGAAAACCTTTGCGGTTTTTATTTTCTTTGCTCAATTTCACCACTCAGAGGTGTTGTCGTTTCTCTCAGATTTTTATCTTTCCTGTTTCGTATCTTTTCTGGGTTTATGCTCTTTGTCAGTTTTAGTTCTCGTTGTTTCTTTTGCTTTTATTTATATGTCATTTTTGTGTTATTGTCGGCTTCAAAAAAAAAAAAAACTGTTGTCATTTGTAAGTTTTTGCCCCCTTTTTTCCAAATTGAAGTTCCTTTTTTTTTTTTTAATTTTTTATATTGAGGTTGTTTTCCCTGATATTATCATTTCGTTTTAAATGTTTGTTCTTTCTTAGTTTTCCGCTGTTTTTAAAGTTACTGATGTTTTGATGATGTTTTTCCATGCAGGTATCGTTTTCCTTGCTATGTTTGCTATCGTGTACAAGTTTTTGTCGTTTGTTGCTTTTATCGTTTTTCCATTTGACGTCTTTCTTCTTATTTTATGTTGATTGTTGCTATTCTATGCCGATGTCGTTTTGAACTTTCTGGGCTTTATAATTGACGCTATTTACTTTATCATGCCCTTTTTTAGCTTCCGTCGTTTCTTACATTGTCTGGACGTTTTTTACGTTGGTTATAAATTCATCGTCTCTTTTTGACTCTTCTTCTTCTTCTTCTCCTTTTTTTTTTTAAAGTCCGCTATCCTTTTTCCAACCAACGTTTATGTTTGCTTTTATTTTCATTTCATGTTAATGTCGTTTTATTTTGCTGTCCTTTGCAGGTTTGCTGTAGTTTTTAGGATCCTATGACACTTCCATGCTATGGCAAGTGGTAATCGCGTGCCAATAACAATCAAAAACCAGCTTGTCCCACTTTCCAGGCACGGCTCAGTTGATAAGAGACTTCACACTTGACCAAAAAAATAAGAAATTGTGATTGACCATGTTTTTCGACACCTAAAACTGTATTGGGTTGATAAAATGCAAAGAAGTGAAAAGAATTGTAAGGTGGAAACATTCGTGGACGTCCTTGCTCGTCGCCAAAATCACGAAGCAGTT
Source organism: Artocarpus hirsutus (assembly GCA_946598075.1). Classification (NCBI taxonomy): domain Eukaryota; kingdom Viridiplantae; phylum Streptophyta; class Magnoliopsida; order Rosales; family Moraceae; genus Artocarpus; species Artocarpus hirsutus. Next base: position 118,319 of record CAMOHE010025932.1, on the reverse strand, counting down.
TATTTACTTTCACATTGGCTCAAACAAAAAGAACCCGGAGTAAAATGAAGGGGGTAATCCAGAAGCTGAAACCCAACAACTAGCAACAATGAAACAGTCCATGAATGGAACCCGCTGGTTTGCTTGTTTCATATTTTGGTGCTCCACAGAGAAGGGAAAGCTTTATAGTTCCAATGGCAATAAATAATCACATCCACAAACTTTAATCAACCCTAATTTTATCTATTCCGAGTCTACATGACATTCCACCATCCACAAGTTTCTTAAGACCGGCTTTTAGCTCCGGGATTCCCTCCTCCAAAACGGCACAGACAGGATAAATAGGAACACCTTCAACCCTTGTTTTCAGTTCTTCGTATACTCCATCTGCCCCTTCTTCATCAATTTTATTCGCCACTATCAAACACGGTCGCTCTGATAAACCTTCTTGATAGTACTCAAGCTCTAATACTAGGTCCCTCAGTTGTTCCCATGGTGGAATTCCCTTTCTCCCGTCTAATGCAGCAGCCAAGTCCACCACATAAGCTAGAACCTTTGTGCGTTCTATGTGACGCAAAAATGCATGTCCGAGGCCACGGTTTTCATGAGCACCCTTGATAAGTCCTGGAATATCGGCCACTGTGATTAATAGGTCATCATAGTTTAGATTCCCCAAATTCGGTCTCAAAGTCGTGAAGGCATAGTGGCCTACACAAGGCTTGGCCCTTGATATAGCACCGAGTAGTGTACTTTTACCGGCATTTGGCATCCCCACAAGGCTCACATCTGCAATGCTCTTAAGTTCTAACACAAAAATGGCCTCTGAACCGGGCAGGCCAGCAGTTAGCGAAGACTGGTCACCATCGGATACTTTAAGTTCAATTGTTTTATCTCTGTCGAACTCAGAATTTGTATATTTATGCTTCTTTAAGACTTTGGAAGTTGAGACATTACCCAAACCGCCCTCCCCTCCGCGAGCAACAATAATTCGTTGACCTTGTTTTGTTAACTCTGCTACATTGCATTTCATTTCTTCTTGTTCTTCCATCTCCTCTTCTGAGCAAGATTCAAACGCTGAAAACTGAGAATGCAAGTCGGTCAGAGCAACTTGAGAGCTCTTATCCACGCTTGCCAATTCCTTTATGCTTCTTTCAGTAACAAAGGATGAACTCCCCACTTTCGCTGCCATATTTGAGTCATTAAGGCCGGTTCCCTTGTCTGATCTGGATACTTCATCAGTAAGTGTACCGGGAATCTCCCATGGATCCAATTCTTTTGAAGAGTGGTCTTCAGCTGCACAAGGAATTTCACCTCTTATGAGATGAATTACAGTGCCAACTGGTATTTGGACAACCTACCAGACACCAGAATTTTAGAATGAACTGCTGCATCTGATTCGGTTAAGTTACTGAACAACAAACAACATTATCTATCATACAATCTCCACGCAATCAGAAAGAACATCTTAGAAATGATAAACCTTATCAGGGCCTCTGGTTCCAATCCTATTCTTCGAGGTTCCATGTCCTCCTCTACCTGCAGTCTACAAGACAAAATAACCATTAACAAAAAATTTGCCAATTTTCAACTATCAAGCTATTTTTTGTTCAGTAAAATTGGGGTAAAAAAGGATACCACATACAACGTGGTGCTGCAAACCACTGAAGTCCCAAACTGCTGGGGAACATTCCAGTATAACGTCACCACCTCGTCCACCATTCCCACCTAAAACAATGGCACAGGAGTTCGATAACAAAGACTAACAATGCAACGGATGCTTCATAAATAGATTTCGCAAGAGGTTAAGATGAGCTGGTTAAATTGACTAGAAACACGCATCACTATAACAAAGATAGTTGACTACTTTAAAGAAGAGAACCCACCATCAGGTTTGCCGCGGCGATCTTGGATACTACGGCGAATGCTGGAGCAACCATTTCCACCATCACCTCCTTTAGCATGTAACTTAAACCTGTCTATCATTCTCCTTTCCTGGAAAATAAAAAAATGAAATGCAAATAGATTAAATATAAAGCTATTTGCGGATGTGGACACTGCTCTTAGAGAGAGAGAGTAGTGAAACCTGAAGAGGGGCATGCTTCGACTTCTTTGGAAGGTTGTCTGAGTAAGGAGAATGAAGCAGAAGGTTCCATGGAGATCTTAAGGATTGCCTCAATACTTTTAAGTGCTGAAGGGATTTTGCACATGGTACTAACATCTGTTTCTCTATTTTTATTCCTCGAAATTTCTACTCTGGTTCAACAAATACACGCCTATGCTAGTAATTTTGAATAAGCTATCCCTTTGCTTTCTGCTAAACCTCAAACCCTGTAAACCTCCACAAAAAAGAGAAAAAATTATTGGTATCATTATATTGTACTGTTTTGTAGGGACACACGAAATCATGGACATTATTAAATTATATATGAACACATATAATAGTCTCTAACTCGTCCTCTTTTTCTTTTGGGTTTATACCGATCAGCTATAATGAAAATTATTTTCCAAATTTTAATGTATTCTTTTCATCAACCAGAAAACTCTGCAGTCTCATTGTTTCACTAGAAACTGACACTGATATCGCCAGCATACAGAAAACCAATTTAAGATACTGTTTAACCTAACAACAACTCATTAACATAACAAATAAAAATAGATAAAAAGATATAGTCCAAGAAGAATACAAACGAAACAACATTCTCCATATAAAGTCAGATTATCACGAAGCATAGAAACCCATGCATAAATAATCAATCTCTATGTTCATAATCAAGAGCGAAATTTTTGAGCCTTTTTAGCTCATCCAAAACCTAGCTTGCAGTTATGGTCGTCTATCCCAAATTGTTTCTTAGGTTTAAAATGATTCAGAAACGGCAATTTCCCAGCAACCAAACGGCACTAAACTGGAAAGCAGAGAAGATGATGATGAGGCAAAAGAAAACAGATAAGACGCTAAAGTAGTTCCAAATTTGATGAACTCTCAGGCTCCTGCTGAGCTTTGTACTGTCTCTAATAAAAGTAAAGCTCAAACATTGAAGCCAGGGGTGCATGACAGGTGGCTTAAATGGTTATTGGACAGTTTCATATCATAGCGGTTTGTGAACATAGCAACCCATACTGCCCAAAGTTTAGGCAGCTTAGGCAGTTTGCTCAGCAGGCAGCTTGGGTCTTTGTATCTATCTTATTTATAGACTACAACTAAATTTTCAAATCACTTGACATAAAGAATAAAAATTAAACATGGTCATTGATAAACACAACTCACACTAGGCATATCAATGAAAAATTGAAGTCCAAAATCATCACCATAATTCAAAACTACAATTTTATACGTAATCCAATATCAAAAAGTCCAAATACAATAATGAAACATCCAAAATCCAAAATTTAGCATCCAAATTTCAAAATTTAGTATCCAAATTCTAATAAACAAACATCCAAATTCCAAAATCCAAGGTCCAAATGCTAAAGGAACATTCAAAATCTTAACTTCGAAGCTTCAAGTTCATAAACGATGACTCCTCCAAAACAATATACTTTGCCACCGATTTTCTACAAGCTTCCTTCTTATGTCCAACAGCAACCAAGTCAGGTTCACCACTCTTCGTTTTAATTTTTCCATTTGTCCACCAAATTTGGATTTTTGAGTCTTAAGGTGAGCGGCATAATCTTTCCCGCAGTAATTGCATCTGCTCCAGGTTTTTTAGAATCACTACCCGTAATCCTAGTAAAATGTTTCCAAAATTTCTGACATTATCGGTCACCCTAACTTTTTCCCCCTTTTCCCTAGTTTCTTTAGCATCAGTTTCAATTAGCTCACTTTCTCCTTCCTTAATTGGAGCATTATTCCCTCCATCCTTCTCTTTTGTTAAATCATTCACATTCATTTCAGTCTCAACCATGCATTTCCTTCACATAGACAAATAGCAAAAAAATCTAGATACTTCTTTCATGGTATAAATATGTAATTGCAAAATAAATTGCAAATTATTCATCAGAACCAAAAAAAAAAATCATACGCTGAAATCAGTTGTCAAATATCAATGGAAAAAAAAACATAACCAAAAAGCAGCAGCATCTTCTCAACGGAGTCATCACTGGCCAAAAGAAAAGAAAAAAAAAATAGAGATGTTCGAATACCTGCTCAACCTCAAAGGTTGAACTCCTGCAACGATGACGGTGAGTGTGGCTGACTCCACCGGAGACGGTGGGCGAGTACTCGACGGCGACGGAGGAGAGAGTGAGCGTGGCGCCGAGCTGATGGTGGCAGGGAGAAGAAAGAGGAAGGGGCTCGGCTTCAAGCGTTTGGCTTTGGGTTGTGTAATAGCCTAGGGGGAAAACTAAGCGACAGCGCGGTTAGTTCAATTCAGTTTAGTTTTTATTAAATTTTGGTTAAATTGTTATTTTTTTTTAATATAAAAATTATGTAATTTAATTATAAAAGTTGTACCTGATTTTAATTTTTTATTGCATCGATTAAAAATCGTGTCCTATTTCGTCAAACAAATATTGCAATAAACAATAGGATATTAGGACCTTTTTATTGACAGCAGTTAAAAAAAAAAAAGTTGTCATGTAACTTCTTGATATTTTCTTTCTTTCTTTTTTTCTTTTTTTTCTTCTAAATATCAGACAATATGGATAAAAAGATCTCATCACCATATGTACGAATTTTTTTATTTTACGTTTATCACTCTTTTTTTTTCCTCCTTTGGGATGTTTTACGTTTTTCAATTTTAACTATTCAATTTTTTCTTTGGGTTAGAAAAGATAAACGCAGCAATCACCGCTGACCTTTTAGAGCTGTTACCAACAGAATATGATAGGAATAAAGAATAAAATTACATATATATTTATGTAACAATTTAAGATGAGAAAAAAAAACTATAAATAAAAAAAAGTCATTAAATTTAAAAAAAATTACAAAGCAATAGCGATCAAGAAGGCAAAAATAATAATACCAAACTTTAATACAATACATTGTGTATATATATATATATGTGTGAATAAACAAACCCTTAATATATAATATAACATAATAAGCTCAAAACATAAACTAAACGGTTCAAAATGTAAACGTTTGCACCGTGGGGTGGAGCCCTAGCACCCACGTTGCGTTCACTAAAATTATCACACTGTGAATTTTTTAGGTCCAGCGAAACTGAATTCGAACCTCCAAACTACAACACAGCCTAAATCTAGAAGTCATATTTCACGGTAGTTCATATAGACAAGGACTTGCAAAAAAGAATTTACAATGAACCATTTATGTCCACTAAATTGGAATATTTAGCTAGTTAATGCTTTTTAAGTTTAAAGAAAATGGATGATTCTAAGTTCTAACACGGAAAAGAATCCCAGTTTTACGAGCTCTATATAACATACAACACTAAAACAAAATTTCATGCACATACATATATACACACAAATATATTCCATAAAAAAAAATAAAAACAAACAAACAAAATTTTTTCCTCAAGAGCATAAAACTTCATCCAACAATTGATCAAACATGACATCCTCTAGCTCAAGCGCCACCATTTCCATTTCCCATTCCAAATCCATCCAACCATCATTTCTGGCCAAGTCTCTGGCCACAACATCATCAAGCGACTTGTCAAGCTCTGGCCTCAAGCTCAAGTACTTGCTCATCCTTTTCCAAACCTCCTTTAGAAGACAATCTCCTTTCGGCATTGGAGGGACAAAGCGAACCCCCAAGCCCAAGGAAAACTCCTTTGGAAAGTATGTGTATGATTTCTCAATCATCTCCACAAGCGTCTCGTTAACCAAGTCGAACAGAAGCTGGTGATTGCAGATATTTTCTAAAATCTCGATTTCATGGTGAAACATGTCCTCTAGTGCTTTGAACACTGAAGGGCTCAGAGGTTGGTCAAGTGAGTGCCATGTTGTGGTTTCCTCGGCGTCAATGAAGCCTGAGAGTTCTAGCAACTCTCTGACGAAGTTGAAGTCTGCATTTTCTGTTGTGTTGGGTTGGTTTTCCAAGCTTCGGTTTCTATCTTCGGTTTTGTCCTGGTGTAGAGCTTTGGTGCTCCTGTTTTCTTGGAGCATAGAAGATTCTGGCTCATCCAAACCTGGAACACAAGTTAGCTAAAACAGTTAACATCGAAGCAACTTAATTAAAGCAATACATACAGTTTTGGGATTGTAAAAGGTGCATTTCTAAGAATCTATGATTACCTTCTGATAAATGGTCTGAAAAACAAGTTTCTATAACTGATCCTTGACTTGGTTGTGGAAGTTCTAATTGTAGATATTTTGTGACACAGATCTCTTCTTCTTGGCAAGAACAGTTATCTCCCTTCCCGGGCTCGTTTACATCCTCAAGGATGTCATCAGTCCCAGGAATTCCCTCTCCATTTTTATCCACCGTTAAATCAGCTGAGTACCCGATGTTTTCACTGCTGTCACTTCTTTCCACAATGCTATCTAACAGCTCAGACTCATCCATGTTTAAAGCAATGTTCGATGACTCTGGTTCAGTATTCAGATTATCTCTATTTTTATTTGTGCTATGATCCACAAGAGTCTTGATTGGCATCTCTAAGCGAAAAGAACCACGGGATGTGCCATTCGAAAGGGATGCGAGAAAGTCAAGATCGGGAAGAGACAAGTTTCTCCTGAAAGATTTTCGAGCATGAGAGGGAACCTTTTCTTCACTAGTCACTCTTAAGCTCCTAGAGTGGCTGCACTTGCTCTCCTTACCAGAAGCATTCTCAAACAACTTAGCATGTCTATCTAGTGACTCGTTTAGAGAAGCTGTTCTTCTCACACGTTCGAGTCTTCTCTTTCTTAAATCGTCGTTGTCCAAACCGTCGTTTTTTTTACCATCATGGCCAATAGTAATCTCCAGCCTATCAAAGGAAGTCCTCCCTCTAAAGGGGGCTTTCTGCCACTCTGCTTCTACAGTTGTGTGGCCATTTTCACTTTTGCTCTCCTTTAGTGCATGCTTTATTTTCTGCTTGATATTGCTCCACCGATTTACGACCAATTGATTCCATCCATGGTTTTTGGCACTGCCTGATGTATCACTATCAGCTGTCATGGAATTCACATGATGATGATCCTTTTGGAATCTGGATTGTTCTCTATTGAGGAAGAGCCGTACTTCATTCTGCTTGTGTTGGAGTGTGCTAGACCTGATGTTTCTAGCTTGTGATGAATTGGGTAAAGGGAATGAACTTGACTTGGTTAATCTAACCTTGATGTTAGAATTCCTCAGACCATGAATGTGGTTCTTACAAGCATCCGGATCTTGCAGGATCTTCAAGAAAAACTCCTTGTTGACCTTGAATATCTCCAGAATGTCAACGGAATCGTCGAGCTGTTGATCAGAAACATCCCTATTCGGCTGAGGGATCTCATCAGTATCTATTTGACCTAAGCAATTATCTGAAGGCTCTAGATTTACTGGATTTGTTCTATGCAACCATGACAGCAAAGTAAAACTTAGAATCGACCTTCTGCGGTGCTCTGCCCTTGGCAACTGAGATTTTGCGTGCTTTTTTCCAGATCTTTTGCTTACAGGAATGGAGTCTGCGCTCTGTTGATTGACCAAATTTTTATTAACATTTAGATACTTGTCAATTTATGTTCACATAATTGATGAACACCGCTTTTTATATTTTTCTGCAATCACAACTAGCAGTTCAGTGCTTCTTGTGTGCCGCTAAAAATCAACTGTGACATGAACTTACCAGCGACGGTTCCACATCCGTAAACACTTTGCCCAAATCACGGTTATTCAATTCTGATTTTGGCCTTTCGTTCCCTACAATTGCAATTCCTCCTGGTGAGTTTGTATAGAGCTAGAAAATGAAATGCAACATAAAGACTCAATGGGCAAAATTAGAACTCTTTTACTTTGTTGTGCCACACCAATACTTATTCTAGTGATAGAATTTTGACATTGATTAAGCTCTTTGGATCAAATAATCTCTTGATAATTTCTTGATTATTTTCATAATCTCTTGAACATAAGAATAGTACATATTCAACTGCATAAATTTATATATGTTCTGGTAACCTATGACACTTCAACCTCTTTGGAGTTTTGCATCAAATACTCAGACTTGAAATAAAGTACTAGAAGAGAGTTAATAAAGGAACTGAGATAGATCAGCTTACATCTAACACGTCGTCGTTTTGCCCCTCGCTTTTTGTGTGGGAGCAGATTTTTAACGCTTTGCCAATGATGGTAATCAAGAATATGAAGTATGCCACGCATACAGCCATGGTAGTTTCCCCCAAAACTTATCGAGTCATTGCGCTGCAAATTTCTCTCCATTTTTTTTTTAATATTTTTACTGCAATGGAGACTACTTTAAGCGCAGTCCTTCTGAGCTTGAGAAATGAGAATTCAGTTTGATCTTAACTTTGTATACTGCCAATTTCTTCCATATGCCTGAAATAACAAGATTTGTAGTTTAAGCCACTTGTTTAAGGAGTACTTTGTGAAGTAATTATTTGATTTTGAAACGCAGGCTAAATTTTGAAAGAATTCAAACAGAGAACAAGTTGTAAAAAAGTAAAAAATTCCCACATCCGAAAAAGGCTTATGGTTTTAACTGTTTGCTATTTTATTTTATTTTTTTTTTGCTCAGCGTTAAGCCGGAAACTGTAACTAGAACTCATAAAATAAGTGTATATATATACTTATATGATACACATGAGGAAATCCTCTAATTTTACTAAAATTAGAAAGAAAGGAAAGATATTTGCAGAGGAACCCATCAAAATTCTATTAGAGTCCTTCAATAAACAAAGCATACACAGTCTACTAACAAGAACCAAAAGCATAAAATAAAACAAGGGAAGAGAACAAAACAAAACATCATCAAAAGATGGTGTTGTATATTTCTAACCTTGATCAAGATGAATAAAACAGAAGCTTTGTGACTTCTATGACTAGCATGCAACAATTTCCAGAACTATGGCGGCTTTGATAAATTAAAAAAGGTAAGGAATCTGAAAGACTCAGATCTACAAATGATCGTAAACTAAAAATAAAATAAAAAAAAACGTATAAAATATGCTTGAAATTTGATTGAATCAAAAGTGAATTGTATGTGGCGTACACGAGAAGAAGAACAAGGAGAAGAAAGGTAGTTAGTCTTCCTTCTACTTAGGACCCGGGTGGTTAATGTATGCGCCAAAACTATAAAAGCTATTTGCCGTTCACTTAATCGCAAAGTGGGGTCCACTTGTCTTTTCTCGACTAAGAATTGGTCCAAATCCACAAGCCAAATTCTGTGGATTTATTGTAATGGGGTATATGGGCTAGAATTGGATGACCGTGCCTTAATGAAAGAATAAAGATGGAAAGGGACTCAGCTTGGATATTGTTAAAATTACAAAAATGACCCTAATTTTGTCTTTAATATTAATTTATTTTCCGAGTTTTCTATTATGCCAACCTCACATCTTGAAGTCTTTTATGTTTGTTTGTCCAAAAAAAAAAAAGAAGAAGAAGAAAGTAGGGAGAATTCTTACTCTAGCTTGGAGGGTGTTGTCGGCAAATTTGAAAAACAGAGGCATGTTGACGCTAATAAAAAAGTCCGTTTGATAATCTTAATTTTAACCAAAAAAAAAAAAACTTTGGTTACTCTTATATAAAGCTCTTATATGCTATAATGTCTTTGATCTAAATTGGTTCAAATTATACTTTTTAAACACACTAGAAAACAGCGAGCGGTTTTTTTTAGTGTGTCTTTTAATTAATTCTCAAATTAAAAACCTAGGGTTTTTATTTTTTCAGGACAAAATTAGAGGTTAGTTGATAAGAAGTTAGATGATGTGACATTGGGACATATGTCAATCTTATAATTAAGGTGTTTTGAAGGTATTGGTTATGGTTTGGTAGAATTTGATCTAACTTGGCCTGGTAATTGGTGTAATTAAGATTTGGTTGAAATGTCGTTCAACGACGATCCAAAATAGCCAACTAACATTTCAAGATGCGAGCTGCTACCTTTGTCTTTTTTTTTTTGTATAGATCTTTTTGGCTCGTTAACATCAAAGACACTTGTTTTTATGTTTTACTTAGAGACATGAGGAGCAATTTCGGTTAAGCATACCTACTCTTTGAGAAAAGGACAACATATAAAAGAGGATCATATGGAGATTACTCTGTTCAGCTGAGGTATCTCTGTTACAAATCACTCCTAAAAAGAAGAAAAGAGATAAGACAGACGAACAAAGCCAAAATACTTAAGCTAGAAATTAGGAAATTTTTTATAGTAACAATTATTATTTACCAGCCTTTTTTACGATTAATAGAAATGTTATTTTAACTGTTTGGTTAATTTTTACTAGTGGGGACTATGCTTACTCTTTAACGTGTCATGCTTATGTCAGTTTCTTAGGCTCCGTCCATTTGACATCATTAATTGATAGTGGTTGCATGTCTATGTAATATTAATTTTAAGTTCTAAAAAATAAATAAGGAAGCCATAATTGATCATATTAAAGAAATAAATTAATAAAACAATATGGTTATACGTACAAAGTGAAAATATGACCCTCGTCCTTTTTCACTTGATGCACAACATTAATCTAAATATTTTGTTCTTGTTCTTCAAATTTATGTTCTTATGTGTTTTTTTTTTTTTTTTTTTTTTGACGCTTTCAACCTATTTACAATTGAATATATATAAAAGCTTGTAACTATCGTCACAGGTCAAGTCTGCGGACTTCCAGACATAGTCATACAGCAGCCACCAGCCACCAGGCTGCTTCTAGAAAAGCATTTTTCTCTGAAAAGAGTTTTTTCCTATCAGAGTTGGAGAAAATTGAATGATAAATTTTCAATATTTTAGTGTTTAATAGACTCAATTTTAATTTAAACAATATAAAATTATTATATGTTATATTGTAAAGTAAAAATATGCTAGAGTATAAACCTCTTATCTGTAATAATATTTTTAGTTACAATGCTTTTATATGTTACTTTCAGTTCTAATTCTAATTTACTTCTTTCAAATGAAAGTATTTGTTGGTGTTTATTCTAAAGTTAGTCCATAAATAGTCCGTTGAAAACTTGAATTATTAGTGCAGCCAAAATTACTCGTTTAACACGCATAACGGAAAGGTGTTAGGCGAAAACATTCATTTTACTCCTCATCTCATTCACAATTCCATTTGAGAAAAGTCAGTGCGCAAAAAGTTGACTCCTGAAAAATTGACCATTCATTGAACAATCCTTCGATGAACTCGTGTTGTTGGAACTAAATTGCAATGAACGGCAATATTGTTGACGCTGACCCTGTCCTTGACTAGGTTGATCTTATAGGTTGCAAGGACTTCATATGAGAGCTTTATACTAACTATAATAACTTTTTGTTTTTTTTATTATAACTGTCGAGCTTTACATTATTCACATTTAAAACTGATCCGTTAAAACTAAAGTGTCAAATTGTCCTTTATCTTTATGTCTTGTAACACCGGCTAAAATGCAAATGGGGTTCTAGATTTTTTTTTTTTTAGAAGTAAAAAATTGGGTTCTAGAGTTTGACACGCCTTTTATTCCAAAGTCCCGCGAATTTTTATAGACCGAATCAAACATCTAATGGTGTACTACAAATTAGTAGTTTGGATTTACGTAGTTATTATATGGCACAATAAAGAGGACTGCATAAAGAATAATATTGATAAACCCAACAATGATTCGCTTTATATTAATAAGATCTCAACGGTATTAGGTTGCTTGTTGAGCACGTGTCATGTACAGAAATTTGGACCGAGCACGACATGAAGGTTATTTTGGACAAGCTCGAGCGTCACATGAGATTTTAGTTTATGTGTGGAACTTTCTTTATTATTATTATTATTATTATTACTACTACTTCACAGTGGACTAGCTAGCGTGATACATAAGACATGAGCATGATTTAATTAAGTAGGACCTTTTCAGACACTTTGAGCAAATATGACTAGCACGATTATATTAATGTTTGATGGCTTTTGTATTATACTTAACCAGTCATCCTATCTTATTTTGGATTTTTTTCATTTACTTTGAATTTTACAATTATAACATAATCAAATTTCAACGTTAAAAGACAATTAAAAAAAAGTTAGAAGCTTTATGCAAACGAGAACACAATACGAGCCTAAGTTTTTTAGTGGGGACAAGCATGGCACAACAACAGAGATTTTGTAGGGAGGACAAAACAAAGAGCAAGGTAAGACTGATCGATATCTCAAATGAGTACCGATTAAAAAAAAATGTAAATGAGTTGTTTCCAGCTGAGAAAAGGAATTAGTGAGATGATTTTTCTTTTTCTTTTTTTTTTTTGAGGGAAAGCTAAAATTAGTGAGATGTTGACTCAGAAATTCCCAAGGCCCCTAAGGTGTCTTTTCCATACCCAAAAAAATTGAAGTAATTGGATAAATGATAAAAAAAAAATCATTTTTGGATTTGTGTCAAAGATATTACAGCTTTAAATTGCCACATAAATAAACTAGTCAAATGTCACAAAATATAAGGTAAGTCCGGAAAACAAAGAAGTTAAGGCGCAAATTCAAAATACATATAAATGTTGTAGCAATATCCACTTTCACACAACTGCATTATGTTCCTAGCCAAGTTACACAACTTGCACTTGCTTTTTTTTTCTGCCCGGAGGGCGGTGGGGGGCTGGTGGCGGGGGCGCGGCTTATAACAACTTGTATATACTTTACTATGCCACTTCTAAACGCCATCTCATATTGCTGGGACCCTTTTTTTTTTGTTTAGGCGTTTTTTGGCAATTTGTGTATTTTGTGGCGCCATTATGCAACTCCAAGTCCTTCCCTTTATCTGGGCGATGTGCATATGCATTATGCAGAAAGATGGTTGTTCTTTTGTCCCTGTAAAAGGAATATATTAGGCAGACTTAAAAGCAACACAATTCACCCGGTGTATAACAACAGCATGTCCTCTTCCCCATTTTTATATTTCTTCCCACTGATCGGTTTCCCCTTTCACGCTGAGATAAAAAGAATACAAAAAGGACTTTACAATCCAGCACACAGGAAAACAAAAGGAAACAAAAGAGCTGCCCCCTCTTGTACAATTTGGGAAGGGATTTTGAATTTTTTTTTGGTTGAATAAAAAATAAGATTAGGTGGTGCACCTTATGCTCCATCCGTTTTAATACGTTGATAGTCTCAAGGGCCATAAAAGAGTGAAAGTGGTTCGCTAAGTTTCCACATATAAGACCTTAAAGGTCCCCTAGTGTTCACAACATAAGGCCCAAGCACTCACTCTTAGCCCTTGGTATACTAGTGGTAACTAAGGCATAAGTGAGTGGGACAAAAAATTGAACATGTGTTGGGAGCACGAAAAGCCTTGGCTGATATCTCTAAACCACTACACCACAACTCTCCTGAAAGGGATTTTAATTGATCAAAAAGAATAATGTACTTCAACCTATATGCTTTAGGCACTACTATACATAACATAGAAATCACAAAAGAGGAAAAATCTTCTATATTACTTTTGGGGAGTTCAGTTTTGACACCTTAAATTGTTCAGCAACATTTGAAAAGTGGGAAATGTTAGGGTGAGCCAGAAAAATTTAGATAGAGCCAAATCTAAATGCAAAGTATCAAATGCCTATTTATCTCTTATAAGTATTATATATAACTCATTTTATTTTTTTTTAAAAAAGAACCAGACTTATAGAGGAATTACTATCAAGCTTTTGATATTAGGTTGCTGTATGTTTGTATACGAGAAAAAAAAAATGACAGACACAATTGAAAGCATGCTTACATGTAAGGTCCGTTTGATAAATGGATTCGAATTAGTGATTTGATTTGAGTTAGTGATTTGAATTGTTATCTAAATTGATATTTTGATGTGCAGTTAAGTTTTAATCTAAGTATGTAATAGAATTCAAATTTGTATTTGAAAAGGTAGTAAACATAGTTTTTGATTTATTAACAAATCTAATAAAATCTTAATATTAATGATTATAAAAAAATGCAATATGTCTATTAATTTATTCATTTATTCACTAAGAACATAATGAAGAAAGAATTATCTCAATTAGATATCAAATAAAAAAGTTATGATTTTTTCCTCTCAAATATAGGAGAGAGAATTTCAGTTTTTACTGTAGTAGAGATATCTGAGTAACTCTAAAAACTTAAATTTTTGGTACTCAAAAGATTTAAATTTTAGAAAAAACAAACACGTATCCAAAAGATTCTTCATACTCGAGTCTAAATTTGAGTTTATTGAGTACAAAGAGTACTCAAAATAAACAATCTCGTAAAATTTGGCATAATTTCATTGCTATGGATATTTTCACTGTAAAATTGAGTCTAAAAAGAGTTACCGTAGAGTCCCATTTATTGAGAATATTTTTATTCAAGGGAGTTCTCAGTGAATATAATTTTTATGACAAAAAAAAAAACTCTCAAAGACACCCTCCAAAAGCCCCATTAAAAAATACTAAGAAACAAACCTATTTGGTATTGTTTTTAAAACATATAAAAATATTTTTATTTTAAAAAATAAAAATTTTTAAAATAATTTTTTTTTTTAAAGTTATATTAAAAATATCATTAAAATTTTTATTTTAAAAAATATGTGAAAATATTTTCAAAAATTTGGAGGCCAAAACCGAACAGCCAAAAAATGAAGGCCAACAAAATGCTGCAGCGGCCCTTGCTTTTTTGCTTGCAAACAAATGCTCTTGAGGCTAGGGTATTCTTTGTGGACGCGAATTTCAGACATAACATCTCTGTGCACGGGGTAATTTTTGCCGGTTTCATTAATGTTGACGGTGGATTTTATCGTATCTATTGTCCAGAGGCTAGTCTAGCTCGTACTGTATCAGGACCCACTTCTATTCTCGTACGTACTCTGATCTTCATTCGTGTTGTCTATTTTGTATATGTAACCCTGTATTTACGGGGGAAAGCAGTTAATTTAAGACACTGAATTATCAAAGCAAAAAAAAAAATTAGGTACCGAAGAAGGATAGAGAATTTTTTCGTAAGGAATGAAAACTAAACAGGTGAGACACGGTTCTTAAATATAATTTTTATCTTGAATTTGGTTCAATGATTAATTCTTTTCACGGTATAATCCTAATATAATCCAACGTTTAGCAGTAGAATAGAAAACTCGCAAGATTCTTGATAGAAGAAACATGATAGTTTGCTTGAGAAATCCGTTCAACATAAAAGTTTTAACCATTATCGTGTAAAGTAAAAGTATGTTACTATATACAATTTTCATATGTTATAGTATTTTTGTTTCTTTTATAGGCCGTTGACAAGTTGGTTAAAATTAAATTTTTAAGTTTTAAAATTATGACATGTGTGAGTTTTATACTGTAGTAATATTTTTGTTTTTTATTATAAAACACTATATTTAGTTAAAACTAATTAGTTTCAATTAATATTTTAAATATATTGTTAGTTTCGATTTTCGAAACAAACTCCGTAAAAAAAGTACTTTACAAGGGATAGTCCCCTGATGAAAAACACAAATCCTATTGCCCAACAAATTGACCACTAGGAAAAGAAGTACATGGATTAGATGTGCCCTTTCAGCTAGTAAGCAGATAGGCGATTAATTTGTTATCATATTTAAAACTTTTAATTTTGTTTATCATCAAAACAGGAAATGTTAAAGAAACACTACTCCATCAATTATTCAACAGAAGTAATTTCACAAGCAATTATAAACTTGAAATCTTGCTTTTAATCAAAACAGGAAATGTTAAAGAAACACTACTCCATCAATTAGTCAAGAGAGGTAATAAATTTCACAAGTAACATAGAGAAGACAAATCAATAGGGCATGTCGCAGTCCTTTCAACTCTTTTCAGTGCTATTGCGAAAGTCCAGTGATTCCTGAATCAATCCCACCAGCTTCTTTAATGGGCATGCATGTGAATTGTCCCGAGTCTTGGCCTTACACTCGAAAGCACCAAGCAAGTTTGGCAGATGGAAGAAACATCCTTGGCCCAGCAACCTTGTTCCATTTGGGTTTGTTAAAAACGTGAACGCTGGTGACCATATTCTATTAGATGGGCTGCCTTAAAGAGGAATTGACCCATACAGAGTAAAACCCAAAGGATTGGGAATAAATGGAAAAAAGACATCAAAATGAAACGCTTTAGAAAACAACACAATTAGGAAAGGGATAATACCTTATGATTTTGTGTCAATTAGGTTGTTCACTATTTTGAATTCTGCTTATTCCTTTTTATGACTTTGATGTAAAAGGCAGAGTTGATTTTTTCACAGAAAGGATACGTTGATATTTGCAAATTGTTTAATTTAGATAATGAAACGTGAAATAAACCGAAGTTTACTATTTTTAGTCCCAAGTGATGCAATACCGAGTGTTATCACGGAGGATTATCAGCTTATCTGTTGGGACTTTCATGCCTGATGAGTTTTGTTGACCACTAAGCACCTCCTATGTTCCCTCATTTTTGGCCTTTTCCTAACCACGTGGAAGGCTGACAGAGCGAGTACTGTCATTTAAAGCATCCACCGCAAGTGGGACGACAAAAGCTCGAATACTCTATTGTGCTCCACTCCACCCACATCACTAGTTTCATCATCGTCATTATTCCCCAACCATCATAAACTGTCTTTCACTCCTCCACTCGCTCCCTCACTCGCTCACTCAACTTTCTTTTCTATACTCCTAACAGAAACGAAAGAAAAATTAATCTCTCACTCGACACTTACACACGCTTTCTCTCGCTCTCTCTCCACTCTCTGCAAAGAGAGAGGAGGAACAAAAATGGCCAACTCCTCACCTAATTCCCATTTTGCCCCTACGTTTCTACCCTTTTTTCTCCTCCTCTTCTTCTCCACTACTCCCATTCCCACTACTTTGGCCCTCAACATCACCGCCCTTCTCTCCTCTTTCCCTGACCTCTCCGACTTCACTTCCCTCCTCCTCTCCTCCGCCCCCTCCCTCGCCGCCGACCTCTCCCACCGCTCCTCCCTCACCCTCCTCGCCGTCCCCAATCCTTATCTCTCCCCGTCCTACGACCTCACGCGCCGTCTCTCCTCCTCCTCACGCGCCGACGTCCTCCGCTACCACGTCCTCCTCGAGTACCTCTCCGAGTCCGACCTCCACCGGATCCCTCCCTCCGGGAAGATCGTCACCACCCTTCTCCAGACCACCGGCCGCGCCCCCAGCAACTTCGGCTCCGTGAACATCACGCGCGACACTTCCACCGGCTCCGTGTCGGTCCGCTCCCCGGCTCCCTACTCCTCTTCCAACGCCACCATCCTCAGCCTCATCAAGACGCTTCCGTACAATGTCAGTGTCTTCGCCGTCGATTCCTTGCTCGTCCCGTACGGCTTCGATCTGATGGAGTCGGAGACGCGGCCGCCGCTGGGGCTCAACATCACGAAGGCGCTGATCGACGGCCACAACTTCAACGTTGCGGCGTCGATGCTGTCGGCCTCCGGAGTCGTTGAGGAGTTCGAGGCGGACGAGGGCGGCGCAGGGATCACACTCTTCGTCCCCGTCGACACCGCCTTCGCCAACCTCCCATCCACCGTCAGGCTCCAATCTCTCCCCGCCGATAAGAAGGCCGTGGTGCTCAAATTCCACGTCCTCCATTCCTATTACCCCTTGGGCTCTCTCCAGTCAATTGTGAATCCCGTACAGCCCACATTGGCGACGGAGGACATGGGAGCCGGGAGCTTCACGCTCAACATTTCTAGGGTTAATGGATCGGTCGGGATCGACACGGGGATCGTCCAGGCGTCGGTGACGCAGACGGTGATCGATCAGAATCCCGTCGCCATTTTCGGGGTTTCTGAGGTTCTATTGCCAAGGGAGATCTTTGGGAAGAATCCGATAATGACGACCAAGCCAGGAGCTCCTTTGGTAGGCGGAGGTGCTCAGCCACCGGATATCTCTCTTTCGCCGGAGAATTCGCCGGGATTTGACGGGCCTTCATCTCATCTATCGTCTCCACCAGGTGTTCGCGGAGAAATCCGATCGGAAGCGGCCATTAACGGAGTCGGCAGCTTGGGGCTTGCTCTGGTGTTTTATATAGAACTGTATCTATTGCTGGTATGAGATCTTTTTTTGTTGTTTTTGCCTCGTGATTAGATTTTTTTTTCCCTTCGATTTCTCTCCTTGTTTTTACACGGTGAATTGAATTTGGCTACAAGTGGCCTAATTTTTCTATTTTTTTTCCTTTTTCTTTTGAAAGCTCAAAATTGAATGTTAATTTGTGTCAATGTTTCAATAATTTATATATATATATATATATTAGAGGGCACAAATTTTTCCCCTACTGTAAAGCATTGAAGTTTGTTATCTATAGTTTGTTTGTACCAAATGTAGCTTACTCTGAAATCCAAACACTTTTTTTCCTTTAATTTATTTGCGACGTAGAAACTTATTGCAGACTTCTGAGAATAGTGTTTAAGCATGTCTAATTCGCGTTTCATTTCTCGTATGTGGGGTGGAAAACTGAAAGCTGAGTTCTCATAGAGCATATGGGGTTCAGAAATTAGTTTCTTTTGGAATCGGAACGATCTATAAAAAAAAAAAAATCAGCTATTGGGACTATAAAAAAGGTCGTATAATACAATTTCTCTGCTTTCTTGTCGTATAAAGTTGTAAAGACAGCTTTCCTTTTGGCACAAGATCCCGCCAGAGCCTTATTTCGGACCACAAATTTCACTCTATTTATTTATCCTTTTGTTTAATTTTGGTTTTTTTCCCCTAGGAACAGTCAGATTATTTGTAGGAAGATAAAATGTTATTAATAAAAAAATTCTCATAAATTTATTTATTTATTTTTTGCTTTTGCCCGTTTCCGTAAGCTCAAATGCAGCCTTGTGCTCATGTTGTCGGAAAGAGCCAAGCCGTTGTTAGGAACTGATAAAAATATAAGCTTTTTTTTGGGGGAAAAAACAAGTCTTCTTAGCAAAACAAAAATAAAATTATGAGCTGATAGAGAATTTTTTTTTTTAAAGGAGGTATTAAATTAAATATTAGAAAAATAGAAGGATGAGTCAGAGGATCAGAGAATCCTGCCTCCGCATATGTACTGGCAAAGTCTTGGGTGGATAGATTTTAATGTGGTCGGGTTTCATACTAAAAGGGTTTGAAATTGCTGTTTGGACTTGGGAGGTGTCTGTGGTGGGCAATAAGTGAGCAAAGTGGATGACAGAAGGCAAAATCCGGGCCCCACAATCGAACGGCTTTGATCGAAAGGCGTAGTGGGGAACTCTCATGTGATGCACTCATTTTTACGCGCGCCGAATGTTGATTGAGGCTGGCAGAGAACAGTGTACGGCCAGATCTAGTGAGACTAGTTGGGAGGGCGAGGGGGGAATCGAATTGTGTGTCTACTCAGATGCTCCTTCTGAGTTAAGGGGAGTGCTATGATACGCCATCCCTCTCCCTCAGCAGTATGATCAACCCCTAGGTCCTACTATTGATTCACGGTGTTAAAGACACGTGAATTAAAGACACGTGAATTTGTACGGTATTGCCGTATAAAGCTTGTGTATATAATATAAAATAAATAAAAATATGAAAGTTTTTATATTAGAATATTTGAACTTTGTTTTGGAGCAAATTTATTAGTAAAACACTATATTGGAGTCTAAACAAGTGTGAGCTCTGGTGTGAAGGTTGAAAGGGTGTTTGGCAGTGATGGTTTTCACCACAAACTCAGTTATGAATAGTAAAAAGTTTTTACGTGTTACGGTAACAATAAAAAAAAAATTACTATAGTATAAAGCTCTCATATGCTACAATAAAAGTGGTTCCTAATATCTTTTCAAACACCCATTGAATATCATTTTAAGTTTAAACAATGTTACCATGCTCTTACCCCCGTAATGCATGTTTATGTAAATTAGATTTAATCAAAATTAGATCAAAATTAATAAGTAAAATTAATAGAATTTAATGCAAATATAACATTTTGATTGGGTTTTTTTCCTATATTATTATACAATTCTCTATCTTATTAAATGTTAGTGACGCCTGGAAAATGGAATCTTAACTCATACAACATATAGAGATTAGAGAATGTTAAGGAACCAAGTTAAAAATTTAAACATTGTAGTATATGAAAGCTTTACACTATAATATATTTTTGTTTTATGTTATAGTATGTGAGAGCTTTACACTATAGCAGTTGAAACTCTAGCGTTAAAACTTGATTCCCAAACACTCTAATAAGGTGTTTATAAGAAGAGTCAAACTTTATATTATAGTATGCGAGAACTTTACATTATAACAAATTTTTATCTTATATTAGAATATGAGAGCTTTACATTATCCGTTGAAATTTTAAAGTTTACCAAACATGACTATAGCCTCCATAGTCTACATGTGAATTGTGGTGTCAAAACTATTGGTATTTGCTTTTGTGAAAACTCACCCGACATATCATAAACTAATATGAATAAATACTTTGCCGATTGCCTGTACCACTTATTTATAGGCATTGGTGAGTTTTCTTAAGCATTTTGTTTTCCCGGTTCTGTGATTTTTATGTTTGGGAATAGAGTCAGAATTAACAAGTTAGAGCCAAAATATGGAGCGTGTGAGAGCTTTATATTATAGCATGTTTTTGTTTTACATTGTAACATATGAGAGTTTTACACTACAGCAGTTGAAACTAACCTTTTTCAAAATCACGTTGCCGAACAAAGCTGAAATATTTGACAGGGACAGATCCGCTTTCAAAAGAGTTTCTTTTTGTTCCTCTCTCTGTTGCCAAAAGCTTAAAAAGATCAAAACGAAGAACGAAACCAAAAAGCCGGCCTGCGAATAAAGAGCATGATTACTAATGATCTACGCTCATTGCCTGTGCCTATTTTTTTTTTTTTTTTTTTTTAAGAAAATGCTCATCGTCCAAAAATTTGTTTTCTTACTTTACCCTTTCTATCTTTTGGGAGGGAAAGGGTTTTGATATTTTTAAAGTTCGTAAAATGATCACGGTAGGTCTATTGAATTCTTTCTATTTTTGTTTTTTGGGCCTAACAAGCTGTCACTATTGGGCTTTTACTCATCTTTTGCTCTATGCTGAGCATCAAATTCTAATCTACAAAAGTTGCTCTTCACAGTAGCCATTTTCTTTCTAAATCTATAGGAAAAAAGACAAATATGTAAATCTGTTTGATTTGAGAAAAGATTTAAACAAATCTTGTTTTACAGGGGAAAAAAAAGAAAGAAACAAGGGTAGAAAAAGAGAGCAGAGCTTGACTGATAATAGTGGTTACAATTATTTCGTAGGTTTCAAAAACTATAACCATTCATCAGGAAATTTGTAGCCATATGCCCTTTAAGCTACGGGCCTGACCTTTGCATGTCGTCATGACTCTAGCCCATCAATGATCTACCTCAAATTTCACCTCCGAGTTGAATTAAGTCGGATCCTTTGTATACTTTGTTAACGGGTCTGGAAATTTCTTTTATAGTCTATAGGAAATGAAGGAATGATATTGATGATTCCTTTTTCCCAAAAAAAAAAAAATCCACCAAAATTAAATACTTAAAAGAAATATGTTATTAGGAATATATATATATATATATATATATATTTTACAAAAGACGTGACAATATTTTAACGCCCAAAAGAAAACATATATTCATCTAATACGCGTGTAAAATGATCTTCAGGAATGAACTTATATGAAGAATTGCGAGGTCGTTATAAGCTCTTTATATTAAGATTAAGACTTATAGTTTTGACACATTTTTTTTTTTTTTTTTTTTTTTCAGTTTGCTAAAACTGAATCCGAAAGTCATGGTGTTGAAACTTGAAAGTTGATCGACAGCTAAAACCAACTGGAGTCAGGTTTGAATACAGGTGTCTTCTAGAAATGAATCGTAAGTGATAATGGTAGAAAAATGTATACGCCATAAGCCAATCGATTTGACCGAAACGTGTGGAAATCGAGTATGAAATATTGAATTTGATCGCTTCAAATTTCAACAGTTTCCGTAATTGGCAAAGATGAAGATTTAAGTTACACGACATTGGTTGAAGAAGCAAAGAGAGTCGTTCATTGGCCAAATCTTTATTGGAGATATCTTTTCTTGGTTGACATTGACCATATCAAATGCAATATTACTCATCAAAAATGCAAAGCACTTTGAAATTTAAGGAAAAATGTGGTGTCATCTATTCCTCTTTTTCTAATGGAAAGAGCTTTTACATTTGGCCTAAGTTCAACAAATTAACTTGTACTAGAGAGACCAACAACCTCTGGGATTGGGTGACGATAAACCTATTTTTTCTTAAGTAAAGTCTTGAGTTTGAGTCTTGTGTATAGAAAAGTAAGTGTTGGAAGAGCTTCCTCATATGGGTCTGACCCGGCTCGAGTCTGGATTAATAGAGTATACTTTTACTAAAGTTGAAGACCCTTTTAGTAGGTTCGTATCTCTAAGTGGTAGATCCGAATACCGGATGATTTTTTAAAAAAAAAAAACTTGTACTAGAGAGAATTAAGAAGTATATAATATATGTGTATATATATATATATATATAGACATATTATATGTGTGAAATCACACAAAAAAAAAAACAATTGTCAAAAAAGGGGAATATGAGGACAAAATGTGGAAGGCAAATATTGGAGAAAGCAGACAATAATCTCTAATAGTGGTAGCTAGTGGGCAACTAATGACATTGACCATGGTGGACATGAAAAATTCTGCTTTTGGGTCAAACAAAATCTGGATTGTGTTTGCTCAATGGCTGGCATTTTCTCTTCCTTACAAATATCTTTTCGCCCTTGTTTACATACACTTTCGTTTATATATCTAGTGTATTTTTCTCATTTCCTTTCCTTTTCTTTTGCTCCTCTATATATTCTTGCAAGTTTTGTTTTTCCTTGACTTTCCCAAGATTCAACATTCTATTAGCAGCCCCTATATGTAAAGAAGAAGCTTTCAAAGAATTTCTTTCCCCTACTCATGTGTCTAAATTTGTTTGTGTCTGAAAAAATATGAAACCAAAGTCCAAGACCTGCCAATTGAAGTCATGATCAGAAAAAGATGTTTTAACCCATTTCATCATAATTGGTTTTTTCTTTTTTCTTTTTTCTTTTTTTTGGTTTTTTGTTCGTCATGGACCGTGGTTAGCAGCCAGACAGTGCAG
This sequence comes from Artocarpus hirsutus, assembly GCA_946598075.1. Taxonomy (NCBI): domain Eukaryota; kingdom Viridiplantae; phylum Streptophyta; class Magnoliopsida; order Rosales; family Moraceae; genus Artocarpus; species Artocarpus hirsutus. Next base: position 95,211 of record CAMOHE010025932.1, on the reverse strand, counting down.
AGTTGGAAAATGTGAAATAACATTCCGAAAGCTTTGCAACTTGAAAGTATTTAATTTTAATTAGGACTTTGGATTTATTACAAAAGTTCCCCTAAACTATAATCTTTGTAACATTTTCGTCCCTAAACTTCAAAATGTAACATCTGTTCTCCCTGAAGCATGATTTGTTAATAAAAATAGTCTTTCGGTCGGAATTTTTAAGGCAAATTGATAAATAATTTTAAATTTTGTGATATTGTGGTAATCATAATTATAAAAACAACAAAAATTAAAACTATGATAAAAATAATCTTTATTAATTATTAAAAACAAAAAAAATCAATTAAAAACATACTACTATTCGGAACCCTCTTTTTTCAATATGCGAAAATTTTCTTTAACTTTTTTTCACACTCAAAATGAGTTTTAAAACTTAAAAAGGTATAAATACTAATAAAAACTTTAAAGATATGAAAGAAATTTTATTAATACTTTCAGAGTTTTTTTCTCTTTGAAAATTTTATGTCATATTTTTTTGTTAAATTGAATATATTTATGTTATATTCTTTTTTATTTCACTAATATATATATAATTTTTAAAATTTCAAAATACTTTTTAGGTGTGAAAAAAATAAAATTTTGAAGAACATTTTGATATATCAAAAAAGAAGGATTCCAATAGTGTAATAGTTTTAATTATTTTTTTTTGTTTTTAATCATCAATAAATACTATTTTTTATTATAGTTTTAATTTTTATAGATATTTTTATAATCAGGTTATCAAAATACCATTAATTTTATAATCATGTGTTAATTTTTTGTTAAAATTCTAATAGAATGATCATTTTTGTTAACAATTTATACTTCAAAAAAAACAGATGTCACGTTTTGAAGTTTAGAGTATAAACTGTTACAAATGTTATAATTTGGAAGAATTTTTGTCATTAATCTTATGACTTTTACTTCTCCAAAGTCTAAATTATTTTATTTATAATATTGCCGATGCATAAATTTTGACTGCGGGGGAAGGGTCAGCTTAAAATGTATGTATATAATTTCCAAGAAATATACGAAGACTTGAACAAAAACACGTCATCTTACAAAAGTTCGTTAGACAATATGGTGAATAATTGGCATTGAATTTTTTTTGGGAAGAATATAACGTTTTAAAAAAACAAATTCAAAATATTATTTTAAAGCTGGGTGGCCCAATGGGTAAAAATATTACCTAGTTCTTTGATTTTGATGGACGAATTTCAAAATTTTCTGTTGAACTTACGAATAAGAGTGTAGCTCCAGACTATAGATGTAAATCCATTTTTCCCAAACCATAATGTAAGGTGATTGGAAGCATTAGCTAGAATCAATAGTTAGAACAATTTTTAGTTGAAAATACTATAACATGTGAGGGTTTTATATTGTAGCATACTTTTTCTTGACACTATAGCATGTGAGGATTTTATATTATAGTAACTAAAAGTTTTCGTTCTAACTCACGATGCCAAACACTACAAAATTGTAATACTCAATCTATAATTCTATTGGTTTCTTAAACAAAAATGACGTCTCTCTCATATAATAGTAATTTTGTGGGTAGTTTAGTTAATGAACATTGTAGACATGATTAAATCAACTAGGCACTCAAAATATTTCCATCCTAGCAAAAACCCTAATTAAATAAGTTTTCCTCTTTTTCTTTAATTCTTTTTTTTTTTTTTTTTTGAGGAATCTTTTTTCTTTAATTTCAACACAAAGAAAGAACTGGAATTTTTTTGAAGAAGAAAACTTGATGCCATCCTTGATAGGTGTTCAAGACTTTTCTTTGTCAAGAATTAGAAGCCCTAGTTCTACAGAGAGCATGAATTAAAATAAGCAAAGAATGGAACGTACAAAATGTATAATAGTTTATCTTCAATATAAGAGCTACGTTCATTTTCAGACGTTATAGAAAACTTCGCTATGATACAGAAGAACCTTAAAAGAAAAAAATCACAACCATTTAACATTTTGTGTTTTTTCTTGATCTCTCCATCAAACCTAATTTGGTACACCCTTTACATATAAAAAAATTAAAACAACTGAATTTTACTAGTTTGAAATTTATAAACCACCCTTTAATGAAATTTCGGTCTATACGCTCCAGCCCCACGTCCCCAAAGGAGGGCAGGACGACCTTATCCAGGAAGTTGATAAGCATTAAATTGGGCTTCATAATTTATCATATTTTTTTCTCAACCAACTAACCACGCTTCTATTCCTCTATCTCTCTGTACTTTTTATCTCTCTAAAATTGTGTTCACTTTCTAATTTCTATACACCCAGTGGACGTTAAAAATGCTTTCAAGATTCTTATGTTTTTTTCCTTATAAAATTTGGAGGTTAGGTGCATATCCACTAAAGCTTTCTGGTTTCATTGACTGATTGGCTTATGCTTGGTTACTAGGAAATTAACTGAAATCTACATAAAAAGCTGCGTTTTAGTAGAAAGAAAATTGAGTTTAATAGCCAGAACAAATGCCACGTGTTAAAATTTCAGAGATACATTGCTATGTAGGTCAATGGAGAAAAATTTTTAGATTTTTCATTATTTGCCGAGTGCGACTAAGAAGCTCTTATGGATGGATGTGTATTTTAATTCTATCAAAATCCTACTATTTTAATCATTAAATTAATTTTATCAATAGTCTGTTAAAAATTTACAGGACATGATATATAATTATTTTTAATTATAAATCACATCGTTAAAAAGTTAATCTAATGTTTAAAATAATAACACGTAACGATAGAATCAATATGGCTATCTTACTATAAATTTTGCGTGTAAAATGCGTCAGAACACGATAAAACTTAAACAACTTGGTAGTTTATTTAGACTGATTAGGCTATATGGCTTAGTACAAAATCAAATCGTTGGCCAAGACTTGAGAAAGATGATTCTCCGAGCAACCCAAACAGGGCCTTCCGTTAATCATCCTTTGATAATTATGGGATCCTCCAAATATCTAAGCTGTTCTTCGCTATAAAATATAAAAATATTTTTACTAATAATATGAGTAAAAAGAGTAATGATAGTCTCGTGTTCTTCTTACATAATTTCATTTAGTATATTCATCATTAGCTAAGTTTGATGTAATTATAAATTAACCAATGCCAGGGATTGATGCCCATCACGAGATTATTAATTAATTCACATCATTGGTCCTTTTCCCTAATTCCTTAAACAAAGGGTTTATCTGAAGTGGACGGCATTATAACTCACTTTGTCAACAAACACGGTTCCATTAACATCCAGAAGGTCCACAAGGGTAATAAGTAAAATCCCACTAAAACGATCAGAAAAATCACGACACCCACAATGGATGGAAGGAAGGTGAAAAGTACAAAACAATACACTTCTTAATATGTATAAATATATATGGCGTTTTTTCACGGGTCCTTCCGAAAAGACCGTCACTCAAATGTAACACATAGGAGAAAAAATATAACAAAATGGTCATTGAATTTTAGAGCGTCTTCAATTTAATATTAATTAAGGTGTCAATGATAAATTTAACATTTGAGAAAAAAACATCTTCCAATGTAATGTTATTTTTAATGCTAAACTTGCTGTAACTAGATTTTGTAGCAAATCTATCATAAAATTTAGCATAGAATAAATTTGACATTTGATTCATATTGATCGATATATTGACTTTTTTACTTTCATAATTACAATATTTTTACGACAAAAGGTTTAATAGTTATAATAAAAGACAAGTATGATATTTTAAATAGCATTATGCATTAGAGCATAAAATAAAATAATGTCAACTACGCTATTTTTACATTTTTGTGGCAAATATAAGATTGGCATTCACGTTCGCATTGTAGATGGTCTATATTGAAGTTGAACCTACATAATATAGTTTTTTTTAACGCCAATTCAAAATCGGTGGACATTGAAGATGTGTAATATAATTTTTAAATAACTAATTTTTGTTTTGCTACATCAATCAAAATTGGATGTTACGTTGCTATGTTTTTTTTTCTTTTTTTTTTTTTTTTACATATTACAGTAGAGGGAACTCCCAATAAAAGGATAATATAAAAGTCATATGTATATGTAATTTGATAGTAAGAAAAAGAATTAAAAAAGAAAGTTTATTCACGGATCCAAAGCAAATTATTTTATACTTCAAGTTGATGAGTAAATGCACCTAGCCATCATAACTTACTTCTAGGGGTGATTAAAAAGCCAAAGTAATTGTGCTCGAAGAATAATTTTGTGCGCGTTAAGACATTATTTAAATATACACAATTCATGTTTTCCTGTGTTTAAGATATCATCTTGATTAGCCATTGAAAGTTGAGTCCAAGATTTCCTTTTGATCTAATGTGAAACAAATATACCCTAATATAGGGTGTAAATTAGCAAAATAAAATCTAATGAACAAATAATCCAATAAATATTTCGTACTTATACGTGGCTGGATGTAAATTTTATATCAAGAAGTTACCTTTCGTCAACTCTTTTTTTTTTTTTTTTTTTTAAGCTCGGAAATAGGTATGAGAAGTATTAGCTGTACTCTTTTTTCTCACTTTGTTTTACACTCTCTCGATTTGTTGCTTGACTCATCGACTCCATTATTTTATGCGTAAAGAAGGATTAAAACAAGGTGTACAAGCGAGTGAAAAATAAAGTGTTGCTGTCATTCCTGAAAAATAAAGTGTACATGTATATATAACGAAAACTCCTCGCACGGCAGCATTCACATGGTTATGTAGTTAGCATGTAATATACATGTTGACACTTTTTTTTTAGGCGCAAAAAAGCACGTATTAGTATCTAATTGATATTAGGTTACAATAGTTTATCATGCTGGTTTGAAGTTTTGCTAAAAGAGACAAAGTTTGGGAGGTGGGGGAGATCGGATAGTGGGTGGGTTAAGCAAGTGGATGTGGAGAAGGTGGCTTAGGAAGGTTTCTCCACTTGCAATGTTTAATGATGATGATTTTGAATTCTAAAATGGGATATATATTTTTCTATGAGACCAAAAAATGTGAAGTTTCATATTTTTAAATTAATAACTAAAATAAACTAAAAATCATAAGTTTCACTTATAGAGTGTTTGACATGATAATTAGAACCATTGGTTATAACTGTTAATATTATAATACGTGAGAACTTTACGCTGTAACAATTTTTTTACTTGTATTATAATATATAAAAATTTTATATTATTTTTAATTAAAAAATTAATGAAAGCTGGCTAATATGAAACAAGCTATTAGTATCTTAATATATATTTATTTGTACATGATAAGGGGATCATCCCCATCCATCCATTCTTTTTTGCAGTGTCGGATGCAATCATGTACCCAAAAAATCATTTACCTGTTTCTCATGATTTTGCCGCTGTTGTTTTTATTGCCACTTGTCCTTACAAAGGGCTTTGGAAGGGAAAATGCTAAACTGGATTTGTTGCATAAACGGATAGATCATTAATATGCATGGATACTAATTCTTTTGTTCTTAGAATCTTTGTACTGTATCTCTTGCAAGAGAAGAAAAAGTTATTAGTGTGTTTGGATATTTTGGTTAAAATTAAAATTTTTAGATGTTATAATATAAATTTTTTATATATTAAAGCATAAAAAAATATAATATTTGAGCCAAAAATTTTGATTCAAACACAGTTCTCAAACACATAAAAGAAAAAATAGAGTTTGGCTTCCACAGGCAACTCAATTTTGATTTTAAAGACAAACTCAGTTTAATTGTATCGCAATGCAAAGCCCCCCAAGACACATGGCAACTCCATCCTTGAAATTAAGGAACAGACCATATTTATTATAGCATTCAATTTGGGGTGAATAAAAAATATGACTTGAAATTTGGAGGACATTGTCCCAAAATTTTAGGGAAAAGTGAAACTGGGTGTATTTATTGTAGTGATATATATAACTTTGTTTGAGCTCAAAGAAGAGAAGAATCAGCCATAGATTAAGTTATAAAAGAAAAAAAAAAGAAAAAAAAGAGGACATCAATTAATTTGTTGGAGTATCATGAGATGCTGTAAAATCTTCAAATGGGGAATGATAAATCGGTATGCTTGGTAGATAAAAATGTTTGCTTACTTTTAATAAAGTGTAAATTGCATCCATCCATTTAGCTTCCTTTTTTTTTTTCTAACCCCAAAGTTTCAACTTTTGCACTTAAGAACTTTCAATATTTTCTTTTTCTATTTTTCTTTAATTACAATGCAACCTGAGTAATAACGAACACCAGTTAACGAATATCAACTAGATTACAAAATGGAAACAGTTACAAAATAAGAGAATTTGAAAAGAGAAAGTAGAGAGAGAAAGCACGTTAATCTCTTAATTTCAAATATTCAAAAATGGGGTAAGAGAATAGGGTATTTATAGGAAAATTTTCGCAAGCTACAATACTTGCTAAGGTAATCGTAATTGTTATAGTACTGTAGACTGCTACAGTAATCACGACCAACCATTACTACAGTACTCCGCCGGATTAGACTTTGCTATTTACGCTGATATCAATGCTTATTTAAGCAAGAGATATACAAATCTAATCTTAAATACTGATTCTTAATGAAGAAACACAATTGATTATTCATAACAAATGTACATGTATGCAAAAATCAGAATTTTTATCCATTAGTTGATGTTCATCAACTATTAGGCCATATTTGCAAAAGATTTTCAAAGTTAGGGGTCCCATTGGACAAAAGCAAAAAATTTAATATCTAATTTACCAAACTCCAATAAATTGAGAGTGCATCAATACCCGTTAACCTTTAGTTAAATTAAAGTTGAAGGGATATACCAGTTTTGTCCTAAAAATAAAAACAACTTTTTGCTCATTGGTTTGAAAATCTGGAATCGCATCATTCCACATCCACTATCTCCTTTTCTAATAGGCAACGTAATTATAATCTAAAAGTCAACAAAATGACAAGTCCATATCGGTCAAGCTTTCATAAAACTCTCAAACCCCTTCCGCCTCTCCCTAGTTAATGTGGCATAATTAGTAATCCACAACCACCCCACCACCAACACACCAAAATCGTTAATAACATAAAACGAAAAATTCCAAATAAAATCACGTAAGCAAACTCGTAATAAATAACATTTTTTATTTTTAATTAATAATAAAAGGTTTCATAACTGGTACAACATAATATTTTTAACCGTTAGATTAAAGCTTTTAACAATTTTATATATAATTATTCGTATAAAAAATTTATTACAAAACTACTTTTAATCACAAATTAAACCTTTAAAAATTAATCGAAACAACCTCTATTCTACTCGTAAAGTAAAATAAGCCCCACCCTGTAAGAATTTTTTTTAAAATAATGAAAACAAATTTTAGGAGGGGAGCGAGACTAGTGGAGATACAAAGTCAAGCCCTGCTGCGGCGAGAGCACTCGGGAAACCTCGAGTTGACAAACAACGTGTACACGGAGCAATAACGCTCTGCCAAGTGTCAGTCAACCTTTGCTTCTAATCATCCAACGGTGAACCTGGCACGCTTTTCCAACACATTTTTCTTGGCCTTTTTTTTTGTCCTCTCTTTAATTTTATTTTCTCCTCTTTTGACTTTCGAACCCTACCAGAACTTATGACTTCCTTCATAATTTACCGGTCCCAAGCGCGCTTTACCCGAGCGTGCGTAAACACACGAAATCCTCTGCTGAGAGCCCAAGATCGTCACCTGTTGACCAATAGCAACAGGGCGTGGAACCACGAGCTCTCAGAGAAGGTAGTACGTTGTATTATCAGAAACACTTAATCTAAAACCTTAATTCAGGAGTTTACTTGGACACCAAGCCTTTGTCAACGCCCCACACGGCAAAAAAATATTAATGTATAATAAAGAAAAAGAAAGCAAAAGGAAAGCAATATACAATTTGTATTGTGCAATTAAAAAACTGGGCAACAAAAATGTGTTTTCCTCATTCAAAACATCCACCCAAAAGTCAACGCCTTTCTCCTTCTGTCTCTCTCTCTATACCCCTCCTCCTCCTCCTCCTCCTCCTTCATCTCTTTTCTGTTTTCCAACTTTTGTTTTTCTCTCCGAAGGAAGAAGAATCGGCCGTGGATTTCAATCCCAGTGATCTTCACTGGTGAGTAAATTCTCCATTACCAAATTACAAAATTCTTTTATTCATTTTTTTCTTCTATTGGTTTTCCATATGGGAAACGGCTTTGGGAAGCTGACCGTGTGCTTCACCGGCGCCGGCGGAGAAGCTCGCCGGCGGCACGACATATCTCTCTACGTCCCGGACCCTCTCGACGAGGGCCTGGGCCACTCCTTCTGCTACGTACGGCCCGACCCGACCCGATTGTCCTCCTCCAAGGTCCACTCGGAGGAAACGACGACGTTCAAGACCATCTCGGGAGCCTCCGTCAGCGCCAACACGTCGACGCCGCTTTCGACGGCGCTGGTCGATCTCTACTCCTACAACAGCATCGACCGCGCCGCCGCCTTCGAGAGCTCCACCTCGTTCGCCTCCATCCCTCTGCAACCCATCCCGAGGAATTTTACCGGCTCAGGCCCAATCTCCGGCCCCTGCGGCATCCCAAGCTCGGGCCCGCTGGAACGGGGCTTCATGTCCGGCCCGATTGAGCGCGGCTTCATGTCGGGCCCGCTCGACCGCGGGCTGTTCTCCGGTCCGATGGATAAGTCTGGTCCCGACACGAATAACCAGTTCCAGAGGAGCTTCTCCCAGGGAGGTTTCGCTTTCAGACCTAGATCGGGGAAGGGGAAGCTGATTAGTGTGCTGAGAAGGGCGATTTCGAAGACGATCAATCGGGGCCAGAACTCGATCGTCACTCCGATCAAAGGTCTGAGCTTGTCGTCGGTGAAAGAGCCCTATTGGAATTTCGGACCGGAGAAGCACAGCCACCACCACAACGAGAATCTGACAGTTAGTAGTCTCAATTTGAGCAGCGAGGGGAGTTTGGAAGATGACGATTCGTTTGAAAGTCAGAATCTTCAATGGGCTCAGGGAAAAGCAGGGGAGGATCGGGTTCACGTCGTCGTATCGGAGGAGCACGGGTGGGTATTCGTCGGGATTTACGATGGATTCAACGGTCCCGATGCGCCGGATTACCTCCTCTCCAATCTTTACTCGGCGGTGCACAAGGAGCTCAAGGGTTTGCTATGGGATGAGAAATTCGAGCCTACCGCTGCCGGGGCGAATTCGAGTTCGGAGGCGGCGGATCAAGATTCGGTCCCGAGTGTTGCTGACGGCTATTTGGGAGCGAATCAAGTGGGGGACGATCCTTGTTCCCAGTGTGTTGAGCAAGAGAATAATCTCCCCTGCGCAATTGGCGGCGATTTGAAGAATTTCGATTCGAATTTGAGGAGGAAAAAGGGCCGGAGCGGCTCCAAAAGCAAGTACCGAGGGGTGGGCAAGAAGTGGGAGGATAATCAGAAGCGATGGAGGTGCGAATGGAACAGGGAGAGGCTGGAGCTCGATCGGAAATTAAAGGAGCAGCTGAATCGATCCAGCTCCGACGGCATCAGGGCGATCAATCACTCCGACGTGTTGAAAGCTCTTTCCCAGGCGTTGAGGAAGACGGAGGAGGCCTACTTGGATATCGCAGACAAGATGCTTGTGGAAAATCCAGAGTTGGCTTTGATGGGTTCTTGTGTCCTTGTTATGCTTATGAAGGGAGAGGATGTGTATGTCATGAATGTGGGTGACAGTCGGGTCGTATTGGCGCAGAAGTCCGAACCCGATTATTGGCTCGGGAAGATTCGACAGGACTTGGAGAGGATCAATGAAGAGACTTTGCACGATCTTGAATCCTCGGAAGGCGATAGAACCAACATGATTCCCAGTTTAACTGCTCTTCAGCTTACTAAGGATCACGCCACCAGTGTGGAAGAGGTGGAACTTCTCAGCTTAAAAATCAATTTGTTTTCTGTTTTTTTGAATTATATTTGAGCTTGGGCTTATAGATGGTTGTGTTTAACGTTCTCAGGAAGTTCAAAGAATTAGGGAGGAACACCCAGATGATTCCTGTGCTGTGATCAATGACCGAGTCAAAGGATCATTGAAGGTCACTCGAGCTTTTGGTGCTGGTTTTCTCAAACAGGTGCTTACTGCTTATCCATTCTACAGTTGTTAGTAATTGACTTTTCTTCACATTATAAACTGAACTAGTCTTTTGCTTGTGAATTGAGATTTGATCATACAGTATGACTAGGATCATATAGAAACAAAATATTCTTAGGATGAACATAATCAGAACTCGGCTGCAAAGTCAGAACTTGATTCTTTAACTTTGGTTAGCGGAATGTTTGTTTATTTTTGCCTAATCTATGTCTAAAATATCTGCAGCCCAAATGGAACAATGCCCTCTTGGAAATGTTCAGAATAGACTACATAGGGACTTCCCCTTACATCACTTGTTTCCCATTTCTCCATCACCAGAGTTTAGGCCCAAAAGACAGGTTTCTGATATTGTCTTCTGATGGATTATACCAATACTTCACAAACGAAGAAGCTGTTTCAGAAGTTGAATTGTTCATCACATTGCAACCCGAAGGAGATCCTGCGCAACATCTTGTTGAAGAAGTTCTCTTCCGCGCAGCAAAGAAAGCTGGTAATAATATACTATGTGCTTGATCTTCAAACCGAAGAAACGGTGAAAAAATATTTGATTCCAAGACCTTATGATGTTTCTCATTTCATAAAACTAACGTCATTGTTAATTTGAATTACAGGAATGGACTTCCATGAATTGCTTGAAATACCGCAAGGGGACCGAAGGCGGTACCATGACGATGTTTCAATCATTGTTATTTCTTTAGAAGGAAGGATATGGAGATCATGTGTATAAACATATAAAAATCACAGGTAGAGGATTATAGTGACATCCGCTAAAAAAAAAAAAAAAAAAAATCAGGCATTTCCCTTTTTTTTTTTTGTTGTCCTCAGTTTTTTTCCTGGTCACCTTTGTAACATTCCAATTAAGCTTCAGGGGAGTGCCTGAGGAACTTGGTTGTGCAGCTTACTGGGGTGGTGAGGACTGTAAAGTTGTAAAAGCTGGTTGTTGAATGAATATAAGCTGTCATAGTAGAAATTGTAATTTTCTAATAAATGACATTCCTTTTTGAAAAAAGAAAAAAAGGGTTTTGTTCGGCATTATCACTACCGTCCCTTTCTGCAATTCTTTTATTCACAAACTATATACAGTTGTCAACGCTTGTCATCTCACTCGGCATCTGCATCTTTCTATGGCCTCTCCCTTTTACAAACACGATTCGATGCTCGGTTTCCCAAACATTATGCCTTATGAGAAAAATACTAGGTTTGTGTACACGCATACTATAGTAAACCTTTTCCCTTTTCGGTATTATGACAAACTCTCTGTTGTTGGGCAAAAAAGCTGAGAGCACTTTTAGATTCCGCCTTACCTGTTCTAAGATCAAATGGCAAAGAAAGTTGTCTTTGTGCGAAGAGGGAAAAAAAGAAAAGAAAAGAAGAGAAAAAACTTGGAAGGGCTGTCGCTAAAAACTGGTCTCAAGGTCTGTTATTTAGCATTGATGTTCAGCCGAGATATTACAAGCTCAACTCCTCGATTTGGATCATCGGTTTGAACTGAATAACCGGTGAACCAAACGCATGCTTGGTTATTGAGTCACGCAAAAACTACGAATTTTGAGAGTGGCCATTACGTCTGAGATCACGATATCAATTACAAAACTGTTCAATGTTAAATGACAAAATAAAAAAAAAAAAGAAGACATTGGGAAGCTAAAAGCATGCATGGATTTCAAAACCACCTCCTTTTTTTTTGTTTTTTTGAAGTGGTCCATTTTCTGCACACGCTCTTTCTTTCTTTCTTACAGTAATTGGTTAAATTTTCCGCTTTCACTCCATCTGGGCAAAAATTTCATGTGCATTTAACAGTCAATAATTGAAGAAGAAGTCGAGTGAGCAAGAGTCATAAATAAGTACTGGTGTTTATCATAAAAATAGGAACACCCTCATTGAAAGCAAGGTTACTACTAGTCCTTCTCATTGCCTTAAAAACAATGAAACCTACTGCACAAAACCCCATTTATATGGCATTGTACATGCATCTAATGCATTTTCCCTCATGCCAAGGGAGAAGGGCCTTTTTTTCTTTGCAGGGTCCTTGGTTGGGGGGATTTAATGATAATTCTCTCAACTGCTATCTACTTTCTGAAAATTCATAGTAAATGCAAGGCAGTTGGTTGAGGTGGATATCAAGCTCATAAATATTGGAAGAAGAGCTGTCATGACAATTTTGAATCTGAATCCCATTGTCTCCGATTTTGTTCTGCTATATGGACTAGCCTTTCCCAAGCAATGAAGAATTGTTTAGGAAAAAGTGTACTTCTATTAGATGCAAATTTTGGGCAGCCAATTAAAGTGCTATTGACCCTCTGAGAAGGCAAAGGTTTCAACTTTTGAGCATTGGTAATTACATCTAATTCCGTTTTTAGAAACTGGAAAAAAGGAAATAAGAAACAAAACAAAACAAAACAAAACATTTTTGGGGAAGTTTGATTGAGTTCCAAGTTCTATATATTTATTTGAAACTGACATTACATGACATGTTTTAATTTTTTACGGGGTGTCTTGATTGTTATGTTGTTATTAAAGAAGATATAAGAATCGACTACATAAACAAAAAGAAAGGAGAAAATGATAAATTGTGTAAATTAGGCAATATATAATTTTTGAAGTCTAGTTAATTGTCTGTATTTATGTAAAAATTATGCTTTTTTTTTTTCCGTTTTTAGAAAATAGTAGAATTCCAACTCTATAGAAGCTTTTCCATGCCACCAACTAATGAAAGACTAAACTCGGCCTCCTAAATGTTGGGAGTTTAGTCAGCGGAGAACGCTATTCATTTTTCTTAGTGGGCCTAGCGTCCAGTAATCTTTCATTGGGCCGAAAAATGAGTGGTTGGGTTAAGGTGGGTTAATGGCCCATGTAGATGACTAACATGTTTGGTAACTACATCCTTAACTAGTTAAAGAGAAATTCTATTTAACTCATGGAAATACAAACAACTCTGCTACTAACATAATAATGAGTCTCAGTCTAGGAAATACATTATCTACTAGACGATGACTTACGATATTTTGAGTTTAACGTGATGGAAATGAAAAGGATTTCTTTTTTATACCTAAATGAATAGTCTCGGTTTAATTCTTTTTTAATCTGATTAAATGACAAGCAGCTCTAATTTCTCTTCAATCCAAAGGCCATTAGAAGTATAAGGTTAACCATTCAGCAAAAATGACTATTAAGTTAATAATCTCTTGAATCTGAGGATTCTAGAAGTATATAAAGTTGACTTTAAGATTTGTATTCTTGTTCTTATTTCTTTTTTTTTTTTTTTTCAATTTATTAAAGAAAACCGCGTTAATAAAATTCATGACTCGTGCTTGTAGACACGAGACGTGGACACCAATGCATCACCAATGAATTCATGACCTTATTGACTTCTTCTTCTTCTTGTTGTTTGGTGCTAATAAGAATTAATAGACAAGGTTTGGTCGTAGATTTAATACGCAAGCGAATATTGCCGGTTTGTCAAAACAAAGCTTTAAAATTTTGTGTTTCATTGATGAATGAATGCTTGGAAGGTAATATTTAATATTTTCGTGTTTATTAAGTATTAGGATATTTGCTGCTCTCAACGTCGTCAAATGTAGCGTGCCTAATCAATGCTAATGTTATGTTCGTAATTTGCTGCTAATATAGGCAAGTAATATGTTAATATTTGAAAGGTGTTTGGAACTTTGGTTCTTACCCATCCATTACAACTATTAGTCGTGTATAACTTTTAACAGCTACCCTAAAAAGTAAAAAGTTGCTACAGTGTAAAACTCTCGCATGTTATAGTTCTTAAACTTAAAAAGTCAGTTACAACTAAAGTTTTAAATGTACATATCCTGACAATAGGAAAAGATAAATCAACAATATCCAATTCATGGGTTAATAGTAGAAAGAGATCAAGAAAAGTACCTATGACACATCAACAATTACCTCCAGAACTATGTAAGGGTCATATTCTGACAGATATACTGTTTAGATCAAGATTGAAACTTACATAATACTTTCTAACCGGCTAGAAACTCTTTTTGGTATTGAAGATACTTAAAATTTGTGTATACTTTATTATATTTAGTAGTAGTTTTTGTGTACTATTATTGTACTTGGTTTATAATAACTATGCAAAATAATATTATAATCATAATCAATATATATAATGACGGTCTTTTTTTATTATAAGCAATATAACTTTCATATTAGACTAAAATGTATTGTTTATGTTATTAACTTAATTCAAATTAAGTAATATTCATTATTTTAGAATTGTGTAAAGTTGTAAAAAAAATTATAAGTTTTCTCAAGATATCTATTTTTTTCCTAATATCTGTCAATATCAATAATAACTACGACAATATCTATAAATCAAAACATCAACAACCTCGATGACATTAACATTTTGCTCCAAGTGCATGTGCAAAATTGTCGTGGTTCCCCAATATGATAATTTTACCCCGCTGGTAGATATTTTCTCTAGCATATCATGATCATGATCATCATCATCATTATTACAGGGGACAATTTTTTTTATTATTATTATCAGAATTGTGGAGGACTCTTACTAAAGCCTATGTGTAATTAAAAAAACCTCTTGTCGAGTTGACTTAGATTTATCTAAAAGAAATATATATATATATATATATATACATATTTTGTAAATTTTGTTCATTGATTTTTTTTTTCAAAATAGTGATTTGATCTAAGTATTTGTTCAATTAATTCATTTTAATAAAATATGAGAGCGGATTGGACATGAGACTGTCAATTCTCGCCTTCTTGGCTCTTTGGAAAATAGATAGTCATATAATAAACATTGTAGACAGTCATTGTGCTTGATCAATCATTGAAACTACGTTCAGGGCACGTGCCATCACTCGCAGTTTTTAAATTTTATTTTATTTTTATTCCTATTTTTGTGAAAAAATGTTGTACTTAGACCCTTACTTTCAAAGAAAAATTAAAATATATAATTTAATATTCATACTAAATTATTTAAATTTATAATGATGTTCTTTATAAAAGGGAAACAAAATGTTCACTAATTTCTTCAGTATTCCGACTCAAAATATTGTGCCTCATTGGGTGCTATAAAGAGTCTAATGGAATTCAATTAAAGATTTTAGTTCGTTAAACACTTTTTTAAGAAGGGTTTTAACAATCATCAAACAATTGGGTTTCTCCGCTCCCTCCAATTTTAAATTATAAAAGCTGCCCATTGGACTCCATAATCGAGTAGGTGGGCTTGCAATAATTTAAAATCTGCCGGAGTTAAAACTCCCATAAGCTGCTGTTTCTGGCAACTTTGCACTCTCACCAGTGTGGTTAGTTAGTTCTAAATAACTTTTCAGTTATGAACAGTATAAAATTCTTACATGTTACAGTAAAAAAATTATTACACTGTAAAATTTTTACATACTACAATGTTTATCATTATAACCAATGATTTTAATTACCGTGCCAAACACCCTTTTATAACTTCTCTTCCTGGACCCTAACAAACTCCCCTTGGAATTATCAACAAACAATCAATTTCAAATTTCAAACCAATACGCCCGCCGTGGGTGGGCCTTTGCTGGTATCTAGCAATGTTGAGATGTTGACTTGAAAGCCTCTACTTCTCTAACCCTTTTTTTAAGATAGAATTTTACAACTTCATTGACTAACACACAAACTTTAATTTCAAGTTGGAACTTTGAATTCCATCAATTATATTCTCACATTGAAATCTTCTACTCTAAAAACATTTTAGGTTGAGTCTCACTTTTTTTCTTCCTTTTGGTAAGTTTGCATATAACCAGAAGTCCTTTAGATAAATGTTGAGCTTTGCTGTTTCATTGGCTTCGTGATGAACTCTTTGTGCCAAATCTTCTGATCTTCCTTCTTTCTTTTGTCCTTCTCATCTCAGAAATGTCTATCTTAAGCAAAAACAACTGTGAAAATTCCACACCTTTCTTCCATGAATTCAAGAAACAAGCTTCTTTCTTCCTTAAGGAGAAGATCAAGACTGCTAGGTTGGCCCTCACAGATGTCACACCTGCAGAGTTGTGAGTTTGTTTTCTCTACTTAAATATATATATGTATATATCATGGTTTTTTTTACCCAATATTTATTTGATCATTTTTTTGGTTGTTCTTCCCTGTCTGAAAAGATTGACTGAAGAAGCCGCAAGTGGCAATCCATGGGCAGCAGACGCTCGGACCTTGGCTTCTATATCACGATCTGCCTTTGAGATTGATGATTATATGAGAATTGTGGAGATTCTGCACAAGAGGTCCTTAATACTGTGTCTCTCTCTCTCACTCTCTTTTTTTTTTTTTTTTTTTCCTTTGAATGATATGTCCTTTCATATTTTGAAACTATAATAATCAAGTACTTATCTGATACAAAATTTCATAACCGGCTTAAATCAGATTGCTCAAGTTTGAGAAGAAAAACTGGAGGCTTGGTTACAACTCTCTGATTGTTCTTGAGCACTTGTTGACTCATGGACCAGAGAGTGTTGCAGATGACTTCCACTGTGACAAAGATGTCATCAGACAGATGGCAAGCTTTCAGCACATAGACGAAAAAGGGTATCCAAATAAGAAATCAAATCTTCTTTTTTTTTTTTTTACAATTTATTTTTACCAATAAATGAATTTCTAGAACATATTGACTGATATGTACAAAACACAGATTCAATTGGGGCCTTGCTGTGAGAAAGAAATCCGAGAGAGTATTGAAACTATTAGAGAAAGGTCCTCTTCTTAAAGAAGAGAGAGAAAGGTCTAGGAAGCTCACCAGAGGGATTCAAGGATTTGGAAGCTACACACAAAGGTCATCATCATCCACTTCAGCACAAGGCATTCTTAGGGAGAACACATCATTGGGAAAATATGGAAGGTCTCATTCTCAATTCAGCAGCCATGAGAATCAGCAAGAGGGTATCTTCATCAAGAGTGAGGGATCAAATCCAAGCAAAGGAATTGATATTTTTGTGTCTGTCAAGAGAAGTGAGAGTTTAAGTTCTGAAAAAACTGAAACGAGTGTCAAAGAAAACATGGCTCCTGATGAGAAAGAGTTGCATCAGTGGGACGGGATCGGAGAGTCGAACGACCCACTTTTAGACGGTAAGACTAGTACAGATGAGTCTGGAATTGGAAATTCAGCAGAAGACGATCATCCTTTCGGCGGCACAGACACTCAAAGTACTGCTTCCTTGCTTTCTGCACTGCAATGAAGTTAAAGGATTTTTTGTAAAGAGAGAGTGTTGCATTTCCTTGGCAGGACTACGCGGCAGTTATAGGCCTGTTCTTTTTTTTTTTTTGTAGATTTGTCATGTAGAATTCATTTTTACGACGTTACAGATTCTGTTATCTGCAGAATGTTTTGCCCGTTCCTGCTATGTAATGTATCTGGATTCAAAATGTCATAGCATCGATCGAAAAAATTTGCTGCTACCATATAGCTTTGTATAAATTAAGTCCGCGAGTTAGAGATAAGCAGACTTGAACTGCTGACATCCACCCGCAACAGGGTAAATCACTTCGACGGTAACATGATTTCCGAAGAGAAACTTTTCTCAAAAAATGCACCATCCATGTAAGTGTAGCGTATCTGGCTTCTACCAAAATGCACCATCTCAATCATGAGTGGAAGTCTCATATAGTGAATTTGGTTGCTTCCCCTTGTGTTAAAAAGCGACTGGCTAAATAGAAGTCCTTTGGACATAGATCAACTAAACTTTGTCACCCCACTAGAGAAAAGGCGAAATGGATTGAAAGGGGAAAAAAAAAAAAATCAAAGGACGTCTATTATGAATTTTAGAGGACAGCACAAACTACACTTGTTATCTTGAAATGGTAATGATAAACGAGTCAATATGTGGCCAAATAGTTTCACCAAAAGGTCTTAACAAATTGTGTCAATTTTGAGAGTCGCCGTTATGATATAAAACTCCACAGCCTTATACGTCAATCTCTACCTGATTAAAGGGGAAAAAAAAAGTGACGACGCTCTCAACGAGTAATCATAGCCGTTTTCTTTGGATTTTGATGATTTCTTCAGATTTGTTTGGTTATTCCCGTAGTATCTCCACTTTCAGTTACTAACTTCTGTTTCAACGTACAATGTTAGTTGCACCGACGTCGTTGAGTGGCATACTTTTACAATAATATACAGAATAAATTTTGGCACATTCTAAATTCAGAATAAGGCAAACTAACAGACCTCCTATATAGTTGCAAAATGCTGAATGAAGAGACTGATAACAAACTAACTAATTAATACATCATAATTCATTGAACAAGCATTGTACACGTGGCTATACTATGTGACACACAACTACATATAAGAGGTTTGGCTGAGATGGGGAAATGTTTTTCCTTCATGCCTTGCACAGCCAGTCCTGAATAGCAAGCCTTATAGCATGGTTGGGAGTAAGATGCAGGTAACTTAGCTTCAAATTGGTCATCGGAGAAGTTTCTTTACCGTTCTCCAACCATCCTCGCATGGCTTCGCCTTCATACGTGAATCCGTCAGCTGCCACTTGAGGGTCATGCATTATTTCCTGAAACCAACCCAAAGATGTACATGAGAAAAGAGGATAACAAATAATAACGTAGAAAAGGCCAAGCAAAGCCCAGCTCAAGGTTTTCAACCTTGAACCAATTGTTTAAAGCTTGGACCTTGTTTGGTGTAGTTTTTACAAATTTCAATCTTTCTTCAATGAGTATCCTCACCTGGAGGATGGGGCACAAGAAGAAAGAGGGCACTGGTCGCTCTTCAGAGACGTGCAACTGCTCAAGTTCTCTCACAAGAGAAGGCGTTAGATCAGGCCTATCGCGGCTATTAAGCTCACAACATTGCAGCCCAATTTCTACCAATCGCCTCACCACAAGCATTGGCCATTCGCCAGCTGAGGAATCCAAGATTGAAGCCAAGTTTCCAGATGAAAAAGCCTTGCGCACCTCACCAACTAAACCAACCGGAGACCTTCTGGTGAGTAACTGCAGAATTATAATCCCAAAGGAGTAAGCATCAGACTTGGGTGTTAGGATTCCAATCCTCGGAAAGTCCGGATCTGTGTAAGGGAAAGTGCCCTTTGGTCTACTCTTCCATCTTAAACTTGGACAATGTAGGTTGTCCTCAGTTATCAGCCTGCAAATCCCGAAATCACAAATCTTGCAGCTGAGCTCAGAATCCAGAAGTATTTTCCGAGGTGTCAAATTGCCATGGACAATTTTTTCAGGCTTAGAAGAATGCAAGAAGCAAAGCACACTAGCAATTTCTGCGACAATCCGTACTCGGATCTTCCACGTTAAAACATTGTTTTTCCGAAAGAGATGATCTTGAAGGCTGCCATTGGGCAGATACTCGTACACAAGGGACCAGGCTTCTGGGCACACACCAAGCAAAGTCACCAGATGAGGATGCTGCAGTTTGCCCAGAACTTTTACCTCTTGTTGGAATGCTGATTCTCCTTGCATGTTATATGGATACAGCTTCCTAATGGCAACAGTTCTACCCAGCATTTCCCCCTTGTAAACAGAACCATAACCTCCCTGACCAATTTTGAAGCTCTCAGAAAAATTACATGTTGCGGTTTCCAAATCTGATAACGAGAATTCTGCCAACTCAGGTAGTTCCTCCACAAACCCAACAAGGCCATTGTAGTTTGTGGCTCCACCTTGTCCACGACTACTTCTCCATCGCTCAAGCCAGCGCAGTGCTTCAATCTTCTGTCGTCGAATCTGCTGCTTTTCCTGCCTCAAGGTTGCAATCGATTCTTGAACTAGCATCAGTTCTCCAGCAGCTTCGCCATGCCTGCGGTTTGCTTCTTGTGCATGGGTGTCCAGCAGCGCTACATTTCTCATGGTCCTATGAAGCTCTTGAGTTATGTCCTCTCTTTCTTTCAAAAGCTTTTCTTGTTCCTCCAATGTTTTTCTCAGTGCCTCATCAGCCTCTTCCCTAAGTTTACCTTCATGTGTGAGGGCAGACTCAAACGCTTCGGCCTAAAGAAAACAAAGAAAATAAGTTTTATGGTTTGGAGCAAATTGCAAGAATTGGAAACTAATCAATTATCGATGATAATTTCAATCAATATAATGCTCCAACATGCTATTTTAAGGAATTTGCAACAATAGATTCCTATGCCTAGCCAAAAAAAAAGGCCATAACTTATTGTAACACAAACCAAAAGGGCCATCTTCATTTCTTCAACTTCAAAGGATAAATATCAGCAAAATAGTTGTACAGAAGAAGACTATAAACATTTAATCATAGACATGGAAATCACATTAATTGAGAAGTTAACACTATGACAATTTCAGCATGTAAGCTTCTGAAACAACCCACACCCTCACTATTGTGACTGTCACATTTCCATTCATGTACTCCACACTTTTGTCAAAAATTTTGAAAGCAGCACATTTGTTCAAAAGAACCATAGTCATATAAATGGAAGTTAAAACACTAGCAACTATATTCAGAAATGCTTTACCTTATTAATAGCTTCCCTAGCGTCTAATTCCAACTTTTTGACTTTGAGCAAATCTTCAAGTGTGTCATTCCTTGATGCCTTGCCTTCCATCGTAGCCTGAACAAGCTGGCTATATAATATCTCTTCATCAACCTTCAAATCAGAATCCGACAAACCCCTGCTTTCAGTGCAATTATACCCTGAACCAAAACTAGAACTTGAAGGGCTTGATGAATCATTGAGATCATGGAGACATGTATTGGCCGAACAGGATAGAGTTGGTGAAGAAGCCAATTCCGCATGAACTGGTTCATACTGGAACTGGTTGCTTATTTGAGCATTGACTGCATTCTCAGCTGATTTTGGCCGAAGATAATCTGGGTGGATCGACTTTTTCTTACCATATTGAAATGATCTCCTTCTGCAGTTCTCTAAGGTTGCAATCTGAGGCAGACTACATAAAGGCAGAGAACTTGGGCCCTCAGAAGCGTCTCTAGTCCACACATGTTTTCCTTTGTTGATGAACCATATTTCACAGAACAAGGGAACGTTTTTGGCAGCATAATATGCTTTGCTGGAGCCCTTTTTCATCTTCATACAACTGCATTAAACCATGAAGAATGAAATTACTTGTAAAGGGAAAGGGTAAATAAAGTAAGCTACGTAGAATAAAATCTTCAAGTTTCATAAAGAGAAAGCATGGTGAAAAAGATCAAAGACTAGTTGTTGGATTAAATCATATCACACATTAACACTGAGGACAACTGAAATCATTGATAAAGAGCTTACTTTTCTGGCACAGCGCCCATGACGAGCTTTCTTATACCATTTTTGTTCACCAAATCCACAATTCCTTTCTGAACTCGCTCGGCTTCAATCGTGATGATGCTTGCAGTAACCTGCACGGTATAGTTTTCAGTAAACGATGGAGCATGTAACACAGAAAATTTCAGATTTTCTTGGTAGGTAAATATCAACATTACATAATATTTTGGATATGAAAACAATTTCCTATTCAGGAATTTCGGAAATTTGTCTTTTATTGTCCCCTGAAAACTGTATGTCTCCTTCAATAAAATATCCAAACTGTTTTAATCTTTAGGTTTTTACTGTTTCCCCTTTCTTTAAAGCAAAAAAGGGTCCTCATAAACAGGATTTAAAAACCATTTGGAGAAACAATTACAATTAAATCACAGATTAATTACGGCATACAATACACAATACTGCCACGTGGGAAAAACAGACAAGTTTTATTATTAATGATTCAGGTGGTACCACCTATTCCTATGCACTGAAAGTAATTAAGGTGTTTGCTCAAATAATTAACAAAGCAACAAAAGAAGCCAAATGCCAAAAAGAAAAAAGGAAAAAAAGGTGTACAGTAATACATTACCACATGAAAAAAAGGGGACAAGATTTATTAGGAAATATGGATGATTCAGGAGATACCACAGAATTTTAAGTGCTGAAACCAATTGAGGTTTATGCTTGAATAATTAACAAAGCAACAAAATGAAGCCAACACATATGTTCGAATTGTTTCAGCAAAAAATAAATAAATAAGTTAATGTAATAAATTTTGAAAGACAAAAAAGCAAACCTTTGCTCTAGAGCAAACGCTTGAGTAAATTTGTAAAAGCTTCGATATTTGTTCCTTCTCATACTTTCTATACGCAGACACCACCTCAGCATTTGCTTGGCTTGCCGGAAGTTTTCCTACTGCGCAATAGAATCACAAACAATAAAGTTGTTTTAAAAGAATTTATGGAAAAAAAGTTTTTCTTGAAAGTTTGATATTAAGAATTAAAAAACAACGCGTGTGCGCATTTATCACAAAATGCTTACAAAAAATAAGGCAAGATTCCCAATTTCTTCATAAAAGTTTCCTTTTTTTGTCCCATTATGTTCTCAGCCACTAAACGGAGCAAGAAAAAGGGAAAGAATTTCACCAATAAAAACATGAAAGGTGAAAAAAAAAAAAAACACTACAATTCAGATATCCATTTGTGGGCATTTATCCAAAACAAGGAATTGAGCAAATTTTCCAGAAACAAAAATACCCATTAAGCCAAAAGAAAAAAAAAAAAAAAAACTTACAGATCGTGGGAATGAGCTGAGAAGGCTGATGAACATGAAGAATGCAAATTTCTTTGCCTTCGAAACGGCTGAAAGTCCAATTGAGCAAGCTCATTGCCTTCTCCACAGACTTCCCAAGCGCCACGTGTACCTTGTTGTTGTTGTTATTCCCTTCTTCTTCGATGATCTCCGGCAGCTGGGAAGTGCCGGTGCGGTCAAACCCACGTCGGAAATTTGACAGAGAAGGCAACCCAGAAAGGGATTCCGGCAAATGGGCGTGGGACGTGGGAGGGCACGAAGGCTTTAGGAGCTCCATGGTCGCCGGGGCTTAGGAAAAATCGAAATACTATCATGTGGGCAATATATGCCTGGTTGGTTGGTTTAAGTCAAGTGAGATTTTGGGGAAATTAAAAATGGATTTTTTTAAAAAAATTTTTTGGGGTTGGTTTTGTTTGCTTGTTTTTCCAAAGGAGGCTTGACCTTTTTTGTGATGACTCGATGGCTATGGAGACTGGAGAAGGAGACCGGAAAGTGTGTTGCCTATTCTCCGAGGAGCTCCTTCATTGGATGGAAATGAAGGAGGACTCAAATTCAGATACATATCTTTTTCTCCTCTTTCTTTTTTTAATTTGCGATACACGTGTATTTGTTTTCCACAATTATTATTGCTTTTGCTTTGCTCTTGTTGAACAATTAAAACCGAAGATTAGACCGCTACAAAAGGCACTTGTTTTCAACGGTTTTGTTCCAGGTTTTTTTTTATAAAATTTAAATCAAAAAAATAATTTTAGTTATACAGTTTCAACAATTTTTTTTATATGCTATAATATAAAATAAAAATAAATTATAATATCAAGCTTTTATATGTTACTTTTTTTGAACTAAAATCATCCGGTTTTAATTTGCAAAACACACACAAAATGTTCACTTTCCTTTTTTCGGATTGAAATGGATTCTATCTGAAATTGGAATCATATAGGGTAGTGTTTGAAACTCCTTATATAGGTCTATTTTTACGTACCTTTTTTTATTTCGACTTGATTTTTACTAAATTCAGTAAGTATAAATAATCCTTCCTCATGACAAAACAACTTTTTTTTTTTTTTTTTTTTACTTCCCCTTCATTCAGAAAATTAATTTCACTTTCAACCTATAGTTGTTGAAGTAGGTTTCAGACATCTTTAATTCCTTGTTGAGGATTTTTGTTCGTGATTATCTTCTCTTACTTATGAGCTTTAATTTTTCAATGAAAAATTACAGCAATTAGAACGACTAAAGAGGTCAATCTGCTATCAATAAAAAAAAAAAATTAAAAAAACCCACCCCATTAAGGAGGTAAATATCCGTTAAGAGAGATACCAAGAATGTACGTTGCAAGATAAAAAGGCTTAAATTAAAATAACAAGTGAGGACAAAAGTTTCTTTTTCATTTTTCAATATCCTAACAATATCTATGGCGAAAGATAACAAAATTGTCAAGGTATCCTATTCAATTCATGTCATATGATTACGAAATCAGTAGAACAATACATTCATTTGAATACAAAATACAAGCGATGCAAGAATATTCTTTTTTAATAAGGCTATGGTTACATCTCACTTGCAAATAAAAGGGTTACAAAAAAACCAAAAAATAAAGATGAGGGCAAATGGTAGGTTCGTTTGGTATGGAGCGCAAATGACTGCAGTAGATAAGGAAACTTAATACCCATGAGCGGACGAATATTCATAGCCCTTGTAATATATGAATCGGGTTAAAAATATTTTGTAAGTAGCGGGTTTTAACCTAATAAAATTAAACAAAAAATGATCTCTATGAAAATTGTCTAGCTTTTTTATATATTTATTTATCTTCAGGCCAAGATTTGAATCATAATCAAAGTATCATAATCAAATCACGTCCCAAACTAGTCAAAGTAATAGGAAGCATTGGTCGTGACGGTGTATATTAGTCCTAGTCTTGCATCAGTCGGTATTGTAAACAGTAAGAATTTCACGTGGTACGTTTCCACCTTCCAAGAGGAAAGTGCCTGCAACTTTCACCAGACATTCGGACGATTTTCGCTCAAATCTATTGACAGATTTGCTATTTTACCAGATGAAGGGAAAAAGTGCAACAAGTGACCAGATTAACTGTTTTACAAGATAAAGTAAACAACTCTAAGAACGCATGCAAATTCCGGATCCAAACAAAAAAAAAAAAAAAAAAAGAAGAAGTAGAAAAGAAGGTGCATTAAATGATTGAATGATTGATGAAGATTGAAAGCCAGCAAGAGGGGAGCGAAGACCCACCATTTTTCTCTCACCCACGTAAAAACAAACAGAAGAAACCGAGTAAATAGTCAATATCAAAACCCGTCGATTGTGCCCAACTGGTCATTGGTCGAGGGCAATTGCACGTGATCCATGCAAATGCAAAAGTTTTTGACAAAAGGGGCTTTCCAACAGGTTTCTCGAGACTGAGTAAAAATAAATAAATAAATAAGAAGCAGCAACAACAAAAAACAACACGGCAACGTGATTCCATAATATGTAATGTTTTAAGTATCAACAATCCTATCCAACATATAGTGTTATAACCCGCTATTAACAAAGCAATAAATTCTACTTTAAAAAGTACACTACATATTAAACTAAGACTCATAATATTACAAGTTATAAGGTTTTATCCCCATAAGAATAAAAAAAGATTTTTCTTTGACGAGAAACAGTAAGGAAGATAATTGATATTCAATTAACAAAAACACATTTTTTTTTAAGAAAATACTACGCAGAAAAAGATTAAATTGTGGTTCAAACCCACAAAACAAACAGGACAAATTGTTAAGGTGGATCAGGGAGAATACATTGAACAATATACTGAAAAAAATAATTTTCTATATAATGGCAAATGGAGAAGGGAACAAATATAAGCAACAACAAATGCAGAGAAGTTTTGCTAAGCATTGAACAATAATTGTTCAACCACTGACTAATGAAAAACAATAATAAAGAGTTAAATCTCTTTGCAATGAACTTGGTTCAATATTTCAACAACATAAAGACACGAAAATTTGAGACATATCCGAGAAATAGGACACCACACTTCCATTGCTCCAATCCGACGTATTAGAAGCACTTCCTGTGTACAATTGATGGGCCAGACTCGTCGTACTCTGCCTTTGCGATCCACATCTGTTTTTCACATACACCACAATGACTTCAATTAATGTTCCAAAAATTAAGTACATGAAAATTCAATTTTGACATGACAAGTGACTGCTTATAATTGTCACCCTTTGTTATGAATTTATCACCAGAGAAGTCACAAATTAAAAAGTACCATCGAAGATGTTGGAAGAAATATGCGCCTAAACAGACACAAGGCTTGTAATTAAGCTAAAAAAGAGCTAACGAAGGCATAACTAGAAGCTAAAAGGTCATTGCCATAATTTAATACCTTTAACGTGACGTGCTGCCTAATCACAAAAACCATGCATATAATTTATCAGATTTTAAAGGCCTTTTATCATTATTGTCGGTCCCAAATATTATTAATAAACGCACCTGCTGGAAAGTGCTAAGAGATGCAAGGATGGAGCCACCAATCCAGACACTGTATTTTCTCTCAGGTGGAGCAACCACTTTGATTTTCATGCTGCTAGGGGCCAAAGCAGTAATTTCCTTGCTCATTCTGTCAGCTATTCCTGGGAACATGGTAGTTCCTCCACTGAGGACGATATTTCCATAGAGATCCTTCCTAATATCAACATCACACTTCATGATAGAGTTATATGTGGTCTCATGAATTCCTGCAGCTTCCATTCCAATCATTGAGGGCTGGAAGAGGACCTCTGGGCAACGGAAACGCTCAGCACCAATTGTGATGACCTGACCATCGGGCAACTCATAACTCTTCTCAACAGAAGAGCTTGTCTTGGCAGTTTCAAGTTCTTGCTCATAATCAAGGGCAATGTATGCCAACTTTTCCTTCATGTCCCTCACAATTTCACGCTCGGCTGTGGTTGTGAAGGAGTAGCCACGCTCGGTTAGGATTTTCATGAGCGCATCAGTTAGATCACGACCTGCCAGGTCAAGACGAAGGATGGCATGTGGGAGAGCATATCCCTCATAAATGGGAACAGTGTGACTGACACCATCTCCAGAGTCCAGGACAATACCTGCATAAAATTTTGAAAATTAAACAGATCAAAGCAATACACCTTTCGTTAGATACTGCTACTGCCTGTTATGCATGTACCACAATTAACTTCATAAAGAAATCTTTGTATGCTATTGGCATGCAAGGAAGTTCAAATAACATCTACTTGTGCTACATTTGGAACAAATATATTAAAAGGAGGACAATCTGAATGCCGAGAAAAGTGTCTCCAACCTATCAAATGAAACCTATATATATATATATATATATATATATATTATTCCAAGTCAATATATATATATATATATTATTCCAAGTCATAGAACTTTACACTCAAAAAAAGAATCTTAAATGCTCCGAGGCACTGATACACCTCATCTTGACAGGCCACATCAGTATCATCTGCAACATCTAACTTATGCTCTTCTGAATGATTTATAGTATTTTGAAAGTTCAAACAAATGGCATATTTGAATTTTTGGTCAATTGAAATTAAACTCTATATATTGATTCCTGATTGGCTGCTTCCAACTAAAATCTGTAAAATAAGTTAATAAGGAAGATTGCTTACCAGTTGTGCGACCACTAGCATAAAGGGACAGAACAGCCTGTATAGCCACATACATAGCAGGAGTGTTGAAGGTCTCAAACATGATTTGAGTCATTTTCTCACGATTAGCTTTTGGGTTGAGAGGTGCTTCTGTAAGCAGAACCGGGTGCTCTTCTGGGGCCACGCGCAATTCATTGTAGAAGGTGTGATGCCAAATCTTCTCCATATCATCCCAGTTGCTGACAATACCATGCTCAATTGGGTATTTCAGAGTTAATATACCACGCTTGGACTGAGCCTCATCCCCCACATATGCATCTTTTTGCCCCATCCCAACCATCACACCGGTATGACGGGGTCGTCCAACAATGCTAGGAAACACAGCCCTTGGAGCATCATCTCCAGCGAATCCAGCCTAAAGAGTTGACAATATCACGTAATCACAATACATCATCAACAATCCAATGACATAGGATGCATATTTCAAAGACATAGTTGCAAAAGGCTTTAAAGTATTTTCAGCAAAATTTAAAAGAAAGACTATCCCGATATTGTACCTTGACCATTCCAGTTCCATTGTCACAGACGAGAGGCTGAATATCCTCAGCGTCGGCCATCTTCTAATACCTACAGAAACTTATCAAATTAAAATATGTTACGTAGAAATATGAAAAAGAAACTAAATATTAAGACAGAAAATACCCGTGAATATAGTAACTATGAAAATATAAGATAGAACATGATTTACTCGATACGCTCAAAGACATTGTCAAGATCATTGGTCAAAACTACCTAACGGAGCAGTAATAATCCCCATATAGCACAAGTACCATTTGAAATTATTAGCAACGAATTATGTCATTTATTGGAAGACAAATGAACGAAATAATTACATCGCAACATCTCCTACAAAATTTTTTCACCAGAACACAATTCAATCTTTCAATTAATAATTTGATTAAATAAAGACAATTATCTTGATATTTCACAGCACAATCAGCTTTAAGATCCTCAGTTTGCTGACATACATTATTCAATAAAACAATATCAAAGACAATCGGGACACAAACACGAATTACGTGGCAACGAAAAATGTGCCATGAATTATGCAATAACATAATTTCACACAAAATTGAATCAAATCTAAGGCAAAATCAACCACAACAATCAATCAACATCTCAGATGAAACGGACAATAGTCCGATACACTAGCACGAATCCTTCCAAATCCCAGCTGAAATATGAAAAAATAACGATAGCATTACATCAAATAAGACAAATTGCAAGAAATTCATCGACATGCGAGGACAATGTGGCCGATCCACATCAAACGATCGGTCACTCAAACCTTATTCGTACGAAATGAAAATCCAACATTTTTTCCACAGATCCAACACCAATATCCAATCCTCCAAAAAAGAAATAACTCACAACCAAAGAGAAATTAAGATCCGTAGTAGCTCACACAAAAAGACCAAACAATCACGATTTAGGTCCATAACAAACCGCCATTTTCTCGAAATCTAAAAGAAAGATGATACAGAAAATGCTTTCAAGGAGGAAGAGAAATCTCACCTTGGAGAAGATAGAGAAATGCTGTGAACACGAACCTGGAGAGGACAGAGAGAGAGAGAGAGAGAGAAAGAAATAAGAGAGAGAGAGAGAGAGAGGGGGGGGGAGGGGGGTGGGGGGTGGGGGAAGGGGGTTCTTCTTGTCTGTGTTGTTGTGTTGCGAGGTGCCCGCCCTTTGGTTCAAAAAATAGATGAAATGAAAACGGAAAGCACGTCGAAATGTGCGTCAAAGCCGAAATGAAATTCACTTTTAAACCACACTGTTGTCTCTCTCTCCTCCGACTTCCTTGTACCCCATCCGCCCGCCACGTGTCCCTTTTGATTTGGGGGTCCTCCCCGCAAAGCCAGGCTGGTTTGAAAATGCTCTGTCAATTCTGCTGTCCGAAGTTACCCATATACCCTCTGTTCTTTTTTCTTTTTGTTGGGGGCCCATCTCCTAGTGCTTTATGATCTGCTTTCGGGAGATGGCCTAGATGTGAGAGTTCCAAGTCCAGTTTTAAGCCCACTAGCTCAGAAGGTCCTAAGTCCACAAGCTTAAGTAATAACGCGATTTGCTGCTTTTGCTTTTTTAAAAGAAGGAAAATCCGAGAAAATCGAGGTGTAAATTAGACCATGTTTAATGTAAATTCCAATCTTAATGTTATATTTCTCATTAAAAAGTATAAAAATAAATTATTTGATGTGTTATTTTATTTTATACTTCAATGTATAATATTTTTTAAAGCATTGTTATAAAGCACTAGTAGCGTTAAGCACCATCCATTAATAAAAGATGAGTCATGTAATGTGGGGCTTACCTTTTGTTAGTGATAGTCTTTAACACCAGTAATGCTCCTGAGCATTTTTATGCTATTGAATATGTCATATTTGTTTTTATCATAATTATTAAACCTTAAAATATTTAAAAGTAAACTTTTAATATTAAAAAAATCAATCCACCAACCAATACGAATTAAATATCAAATTTGTTATACATTAAACTTTGTGATAAATTACATTCAAATAGTAAATTTGATATTCACACATCAATTTAGCATTGTATTGGAGATGCTCTTAGGTAGGATAAAACTTTTGAAAATAAATAAAAATTAGGTAGGATAAAACTTTTGAAAATAAATAAATATATAATAGTGGGGATTCAAACTCTACTCTTTATAATAAAGTCATATGTGAATTTACCCTTGAGTTTGGGTCTACTTATTTCGTCGACCATTTTACCGTTTCTATTTTTTGTTTACTTTTGCTTTCTTTTACATTGTGTCGGTTTTGTTCGTAAATTATTGATTTTTTTAACAGAAATAGTATCTTTTAGTGCTAATTCTTTAATAGTAACATGTCTGTAGTTCACCTAAAAATTTAAAGAAATGTGTTGTCTTCGCATGAAGATTTAATAAAATTTTATGCAATCATATATAATGCAACTTAAGAATGACGGTATTCTAAGAGAGGGGCACAGTACTATAAAAGTGAATTAAGGATGGAAATTTCCAAATTTTCTCTCAAAGAAAATCCTCATCTGGCCTTGTTTTGCTTGATAAATTTGATTATATCAATGTTTTTTATTTTGTTATTGTTAAGAATAAGAAAAAGAAGAAGAAGAAGATGAAGAAGATTTAGGTGTTGTTTCGTTCTTCTTTCATCTAAGAAGGAAATTTCAAAACCCTCTACTAAAACTAAAACTATCAATACAATTTTATCATTAACTTTATTATATTAAGACGACAAGTGTATATGATAGTCATTCAATTTTACTATCAATAGAAGATTTATTAGTAGGGGTTAAATTTTTTTTTATCAAGATTATAATGACACGTAGAAAATTATTAATCTAACGGGGGCCAAGTCTAATTTATATATATACTTACTATATTAAAATTAAAACTATTATCTTAAAAAAAGGTAAGAGTGTCACGCCCTGGAGTACGGGAAGTGACGTAGCGGTTTAACTAAGTTAATTAAGTAAAATTTTAATTAAAACGCTAGTTTAAGAAATTAATTAATTATAAAAAATATGATAATTTAAAACCCTTTTTAAGCAAACATTAATAATAATTAAACAAATAAAATAAAACAAAGTGAATTAAAATAAAATAATAAAGAAAGAGGAAATATGCGTTGGGTCCTACTGACCTACAACTTGTGCACACACATAGTGTCGACAATATTTAGATTATAATGACAGTCTAAAATAGAAAAAGAAGTTAAAATAATACATACTTTGATTAATTTATACAACAACCTATCTAGGTCTTCTACTGGTCGTAAGTCCGATCTGCGAACCTTTCGTCAATCCTACGCTGTATTCCACCTAGGGAGAAAAGGTTTTGAAAACAGATAAAATGTGAGCGAAAGGCTCAGTAGGGCTATTTTTTAAAACAGATAAATAATTTAAATATAAAATTTACCTTTCAAAAAAAAATAAAAAACAATGTTAAATAAATAAATTCATTTAAATAAGTTTTAGTAAAAACAGTTCATCTAGAAAGTACCTTTTATCTTTCTTAGGCAAACTATAATTATCACCACCATAGTGGCCTAGTTGGGTTTCGAGACCTGCCCTCGAGGTCGCATGCTACACGACCCGATCTTTGATATGGCATCATGCCTGCCTATATATTTCTATTATTATTTAAAACTCATTTACCAAGTGTGTTCATTTATGTTCATTATGTGGTTTATTATGAAATCACTTCTTTCTATTTGTTTATAAAAACAACTCGTAAAATCACTTTTCAATCATTCATTGAAAATATTTTGAAGGAAATCATTTTAAGGCCAAAATCATTTAAAAACTTAGCTACCAAGAAAAAGGGTAGCAGTCTTATCTCAATATCCGTATCGATGCCCCACACCGTAGTCCTGCTCCGCTATACGTTAGCTCCACTGAACCACGAATAACCTTAAATATAAACTAGGTTTATCAATATCTAGCTTAAGATATCCTATATTACTAAACCATCTCATAGTGTTCTAGTGTACCACTTGTGTTTATAAAATCATATTGTAAAATTAAAATCTCAATCGGGGTTCAAAACAATGAAAACAGGTGAAAATGACAAATTTTCACAAAACTTGATAGGCCTGCCGGTTCCCCTGGTCCGGCCTGCCGAACTGTACAGTTTGGCCTACCGACCATATGGGTCCAATTGGCCAAACTTTTCTAGATTCGGCCTGCCGAAGGTATGAGTCCAGCCTGTCGGATTCATGAATCTGGCTTGCCGAACATGAAGTTCGGCCTACCGAACTGGGAAAATTCTATAATTTTTCAGAATCAGTTCTCGGCCTCCCCGAGCCCATTTCCCATTTTCACCTATTTTTCTCAATTCTCAACCACAAAAAACACTTATAGATTATAGAAAAACATAATAGAACACTTTTAAACTAGTTTAAACAAGATTTGTATAGAAAATCCAAGAAAATCCAAAAATGGAAAAAATGAAGGTAAATAAAAAATCTTGATTTAAATCCATTTTTAATCAAACTAAGCTTAGATTCTAGATAATTTAGGTTTCACTAACTTAGATTAAGGGTTTCCTAAGCTCAAACGGGCTTGGATTTCAAAATGCTAAGAAAATTAAAAAATTTTAGAAAAAATTTAGAATTTGAAAACTAACCTTGATTTGAACTTTAAATCAAAGTTATGATTGCTAAATCACGTTCCCAAAGCTTCTAATTTGACCAAGGATTGAAGTTTAAACTCAAAAGTTTTGGAATCAAAAGAGAGAGAAGAGAGAAAGAGAGAGGCAATGAGCGAGGGAGATGAAAGAGAGGGAGAGTGAGGAGAGAAAGGGAGAGAGCATGAGTGGAAGAGAGAGGAAGAGGAGGAGAGTTTAAATAAAAGAGAATGTGAGTGGTTTCACTATGTGAAAATCATGTGCTACCCACGACTTTGCAAAAAGAGGCATATTTTCGCATTTGACAAATTGTTTTGTTTCAAAAATTTAAAATAACAAATAAAAATAATCAAAAGTAATTTAAAATGATTAAAATAATTAAAATAACATTGATTTTAGAAACTTCAGAAAATGGTTGAATTAAGTTTAAAATACATTATAGCACACTAATTCACTATTTTCTATCCTAACATCACTTAATTAAATTCGAAGTGTTACATAGAGGCTCCCCACCCTGTCCCCATTGTTGAAAAGATAAATGAAAGTGTATAGAAAAGAAAGTATGTTCATCTAACAGTATAAAAATATTTAGATTTAAGACATTGATAATTAGTGAATGTTTATCATATATATAAGGTTTAAAATTGGAAAAAACTTTTGTTTAGGGGCAAAAAAAAACACAAGAATGCATTCGAGTATACAAGTAAATACGTCTCACTACATCACTTGGTTAAACTCTACATTAATAGAGATAAATGGGATAGATTGTCCGAGCACAAAAGCTAATTTGTGTTGTGGTTCACCTACTCTCTTATGAATTGTGAAATATATCAATTTATTGAAACTGTAAACACTGCTTGTGGATCTTAATATACATAAATGAGACAGTCATCAACTTTTAATATGAAAGCCAAGATAAGATAGGTTGTATAATCTTACATTATCCATATACAATAGTTTATAAGTAAGAACATCATTGTATAGGATGTTTTGAATAAAACTCAAGAGCAAAACCGTATGGATTTAAGCCTAAAACGGATAATGTCATATCAAGTACATGTGCGAGTTGTTGGCTATTAAGAGTGCACTCTCAATTGAGAATTGATCAAGACTGGTATTTTTAACACCTTCCGGCCGATTGACTGTAAATTCTCCTTCTATACGAATGAGAAAAAAGGAGAATAAGAAGGCATGTGTTCCCTCGTGGTCCTCCTCCCACATGACAGCCCAAATAGTACGGTTTGGCGGGTAGGGGTAGAAACTTTTGGCCTTACTAATTTCATTAAATTATTTTCCTCCAACGCAACTAATGCTCTCTCTGCATGCCAACTTTGATGTTGCTCCCTAACAACCCCACCCCCACAAAGAGAGAGAGATATCAAACTAAGGCCGGGCCTTTGCCAATTTGGACTGATCTGATCAATTTCTTTAAACAAAGCTATATTTCCATTTTGCCATAATAAGTCATGCTTTGGTCAATCCCAAAGACTTCTTTTGTTTGTTTTGTGCAATTAGTGAGACCCGAATTTGGGATATCACATATGATTATTGAGGTCGGAAGTACAATAAATTATTAGGAGGATGAAATTTGGATTTTTATTTCTTCTTTTCCTTTTAATAGCGCACCAAGCGACACAAGTCTTAGAGGAGGAAATAATCTTTGTATGTTCCTGCTATTGAAATCATTCTTCCTCAAATTTTTACCCACATATGTGAATTATATATATATATATATATATATGATGTATACATGATCAAAGAATAAAGCAAAAGAATATATGGAAACGTTCATTCCTTTCGCTGACCAGCAATAGTAAAAGCCAAATTTGGATGAGAGACATGTCTATCTGTTTGTAGCTTTTTGAGTCTAAAAGTTACATGTATACCTATTTTTGGCTTTTTGTGTCTAAAAATTGCTTTTGTAAGGTTTGGGTAAACTGTTACAAGACCTTTTATTCTCTTAAAGCGCTAATTGTCGAAGCCACAAAATGTAACTTCTCAAAAAAGCATTTCTAAAATAGACTTGAAACTTATCAATAATATATTATAAGCTTAAATATAACATTTTTGTAACTTTTAAAAATAATTGAAACCATTTTGATTAATTAAAGCTATTTTAAAATATGGTTCCAAATACTTACTTAAAAGTTACAACTTTTGCTTTTCTTATTCTATTGACTAAAAACACAGACAAAAACTGCGCCAAACATGCCTACGATATGAAAAACGGTACTGCCTTTGGTCGGCTACCAAGCTCAAGTAAAAGTTACACGACTTGATCATTTGTATTTTTGACATCAATAATATCGCGCTTATAATTATTATTAATCTTGACTTACAATCAAACTATGTTCATAAGCATTTTCGAAGAAAGATAAAGTCATATTATTGCTTGTATAGTTCTAATAGCTTGTATAGAGGGTAAGGCAAACATTGCTTATATTTAGGACGCGTGCATACTGCTTATAATTTTATGTACTCTCATCATTCATCAATACTCATGAAACTAATAAAGTATAGAATAAGACAATTGCATGCGCTCAATTTTTCAGCTTATTGAACATTACGCGGAGCTGATGTATGAGGCTATAGCTATAGTAGTTGTTATCTAGTTACATCATCATTTATCTTTGTCGATCAATGTCTTAGCTTTAATTTTGATATTTGTTTACATTTATTTTTTTTAGTATTGTCTGAGTGACTATTTTAACTAACTGTAATCGTTGCGTGTGTGATCAGTTATTAGTAGTCACTTTGTTATTGTATAAACTAGACTTGCATATTGATATCTTGATTACTAAAGTTGAGTCTTCACTTAATCCAATAAATTCTATGCTTCTCGAATCTCAATTTCCATACATCACAAACGCGGCGTCTGAACATGATTTCTCTAATTCGCTAAGACCAAAATCCCTAAAACACCCTAAGTAGTTGTACTTTTTTTGTTTAGAAAAGAGGAAGAAAAATACTAGGGGAAAAGATGAGTGAGTACATGTAGACGAAAGAAAAGAAAGAGCACATATATATATATATATATATATATTATAAAGAGAAGGGTTTAAATTGGAGGGAGAGGTGATTGTTGTAGATGGGACATGATGATCTGAGATGGGAAGCAAAATCATTAAGCATGAGCATGGCAAGTAATTATGTGCCATGAGAGTGTGTTCCACTTTTTTATTTTGTGTTTTAGTTTCATATCCCTTCGCTATCATAATTCCTTTCTTCAATCTATTAATAAATTATCGTATCATCACCACCCATTTGTCAAGTAAACAATATATACATAACACTTATATAGACAGGGTCTGAGGTAATTGTAAATCTGAACCTTTATGTCCCAAGTATTTTCTATTCCATCCCCTAAAGGTATTGAGAACTAGGATGCAAAGCAAGGACAGAGAGCCACCAATGGGGCAAGTTTGAAAATTTTCGGAACCGACTTGGTGAAATTTGCAATTGAACTAAGATGGCTGGGTGAAAAAAGTGAGAGAAAACATCACCAGCTAAAAAGAAAAGCAACACGGTTTGTGGTCCTAAAACTTGAGCTCTCTTTAATCATGTGCGGGGGAACCAAGATGCGGTGAAATCCAAGCAATCCAACTGGGTCCCTATCACTTTCCAGTCTAGCTATACGCACAACGGCACTGATCATGTCGCCGTTTTATCATATCGGGGAGAATGAGATGATATGCTTTCATTCATGTGTAGCACTGTACAAATGTTAATAATCTACTTCGCAACGAGAAAAAACATATCCCTGATCATTTTTGGTGGGTGCTGAGAAATAGTTTTTTTTTTTTTTTTTTGCGCGGAATAAAAAGAAATTAGTAAAATATAAAATGATATTTATTAGCAAAGATGCACTTTTTATGTAATTGGAGGAGGCTCTCTCAAACTTCATTTTTTAAACTGGCAATTGTATATGCCATATTTTTTTTAATGTAAAATATGCCACATTTACTACTATAAAAATTCAAAACTTCGACTATTATACAACTCCATCATTTATTTTGTAATTTTGTTTTCATTCTCAATTGTTTAAATTAAATACGAAAAAGAAGTTACTTGAATATTCATTAATAAATCAGATCAGAAGCCCAACCTGGTCCTCCATATTCAACGAGGGGAATCCAAAGTGTAGTTGCAAATGATATAAATTGTTATACATATATGTATATATATATAGATCTATGGTTTCCAGAAGATGAAGATGGCGAGCAAAAGGGGACCCATGTGAGGGCAGGTGATATAATGGGGCCAAGGCAGCCCTCCAGAGCAACAGAGTGGATTGTCTTTTTTAGATTTCTTGATCGGATCTGTTCATGATCAAGCTTGGTAAATAAGTATGAGCGGTATCACTAGCCAAAAAATTGATCTAAGAAATAATTCAGAATTTGGATCTAATTTGTACTGAACTTAATGATCTCAAAAGAAAAGGTGGCAGGGTAAATTATAAGTTAAGGTAAATTAATTAGTGAGTTCAATGATTACATAAATTCGTTTGTAATGTTAAGATATGATACGATCTGAAGCCATAACTTTTTTTTTTTTTTTAACCAAGAGCCTACCATGAATATTATTTGATGAGCGAGAAACGTACATTACATTATACTGGTCTGACACTCTAGCTCTTGGATTAAATTTTATATTACACGTTCTAATCAAAATTTTAGACAATGAAAGATAAATGTCAAGTTTGTTCTCCAATATACTTATGAGTTTTTAGTGATATTTTTGTATTCACAGATATCAAATAATCTCAAGTTATACTAAATTTTTGTCTAAACTAAAATGGGTTTAATTATTGATTTTCGAAAAAAAAATAAGAATAGTAGATATGGGTTGGTTAAGGAAGCATCATTTCACATACTTTAATCTAAAATTAAGTAAAGGTTTAGAAAGAATGAAAAAGAAGAGCTTGTATTTGCAATGTACTGAGGATTTCAAAATAGATCCAGTAATATAACGTCATACGTTTATCTGACCAAGTTAAGATAATATAAAAATCATTGAATGAGAGAGACATTGAGTTTTTATAAGCCCTAGATATGAAATTTAGTAATAAATTAACATTTGAATTTCAAAAAATGTATGGGTATCCAACGCTCATCTACCCATTCCAGCAATGAAAGGAAATAAAAACAAAAAAAAAAGACAAAAGAGAAGTTTATCTAACCCACCTAAAATAGTACTCGATTTTTTTTTTTTTTACATTGTTTAAAAAAAAAAACTTTTTATCAAAGTCCATCTATTACAATATTGGAATAAAAATACCATTGCCAACATGGGCAGTTGCGAAATCTGAAACATACCATTTGTCCATCATGAAAAAGCCTAAATTAGCTATTGACTTAAACGTCTGCATGATGCAGCAAAATTCGGCCATGCATGGTTGAGGCTGATTTGTTAAAAAAAAAAAAAAAAAAAAATTAGTTTAAAATATATATCGGACAAAAACAGAGAGATTATTTTTTACGGGCCTAACGCATAAAATATTAGCCGACCTAGAAAGCGTCCAAGTAGAAAATTTCATGGAGAAAACTACAAAATAGTTCCTCTTTTTGGTTTGGGAAGGAAAAAAAAATAATTCTCCGAATATATTTTCTTTTGAAAAAAAAATTATCCGACGAGCTTAAAAATAATATTCGTGTCAAAATCTCGCGAGATATTGGAACATGAGGTTAAAAAACATGCATGTTCTCACGAAATGGGTTTCTCTGTAGTAAACCACGTGCATTGGTTCATCAAAGTTAGTAGAAAACAGAGTAAAAGCGACTGCCCTAAACGAGATTTTTCTAGCTAGCTAGTTTAATGGCTGACTCTTAAAAATAAAAAATAAAAAAAGCTCATAAATGTATCCCACACTCTCTTGGCTAGAGAGAGAAAGAAAGAGCGAGAGGAAAGAGAAAAATCATTCACAACACAGACACAGACATAGAAATATCTTGCGGATGTTGTGTGTATATCTCGCTGCATCGGATCCCTCGCCGAATTGGGTTTTTTCTAACCCTTTTATCTCTCTCTCTCCTCGCTCTCTTTCTCTCTCATCAAAATTCAAGAACATCTTGAGGGCTAAAGTCCAAACACGCTGAGAGAAACTCACTAACCAACACAAAAAAAGGTGGTGAATTTTGACCATGATTGTATTGTTTTTTGCACACCCAACATAATTTCTCTCTGTCAATTATATATGTTCCATTTTCAATAAAATTCCCTTTCCTTGGCTATAGCTTAGTAGTTTGTTACTTTTCCTACTTTAAAATCTTGTGCTTGTATATATCTTCTTCTTCTTCTTAATCAAATTATAAATATTTCTATTTTGTTGTTCTTGTTTGGTCGTTCCTAAAATGTACTGCTCCAAACTAAAGTCAATTTCGTTGATCAGGCCTGGTTTGTCCAACAACATTAATAATTCCGAGAATATGCTTCTCTCCGAAAAAGACCTCAATGCAGTCGAATTCAATTTCTTGGTAAGACCCACGTTGGATTTCAAGCATGATCGTCACCACTGCCAAATTTCACTTTCATCATCATCATCATCAGAACAAGAAGACAAAGATCAAGAAGACGACGCCGTCCATGATCAAAACCAAGAAGAGCAACCAAAAAAAGAAGATAAATTCGACATGTTGGTTTCGACTTTGAAGCTCAAAATCCCATCTTCGGAAGGATTGAGATCATTAGAAGATCAAGAAAATGTTTGCGCCGACGGGTTCAAGACTCCGACTTCTTTGGATAACAAGATCCCGGCGCCGCTTCAATGCCCACCAGCGCCGAGGAAGCCCAAGTCGGTCCCGTTGTCGACGAAGCGGAAATTACCCATCAGCCGCCCCTGCCGCCGCCGGGTCCTTCTCGATCTGACGGGTGAGATTGACTCGTTGTTCCCTCCGGCAATTCTTGCGGATCTTGGTGGTAAAATTAAGAAATTTAGACAAGCTGAGAGCGGAAATATTCTATGATAATCGCAGTTTTCTCCCATCATAATTATGTATGTTATTATGTGAAGTACTACTACTACTAAAGAATTTATTTTGTTTTTTTTTTTTTTTTATCAACTTTATAGCAGCTAGATATATGTGGTATATATTTCCACATGATCAAATTATGTCATCCTCCCTATGACATGTTATTGACATTAATATTGTCGTTATTAATCCCAATTATCTTTTTTTTTCCTGATCTTCATATCTAGTTTCAACATTATTTGTTCAGTTTTTGCATTTAGTACGAATCTACTCTTCTTCTTCTTCTGGGGTTGGATATTTGGCATTAAACCCAGACCTGAAATATGTGATTTGATCTGTCGACTGTACGCAAGAGAGATCTGACGTTTCTAAAGTACAAAGGTAATTTATGATATGCATTTACTACAGCCTGCAGCTCTCTCTCTCTCTCTCTCTCTCTCTCTCTCTCTCTCGACTTTGTTTGGATCGTGTAAAATGCATTTATTTGCTTTGTTCATGATCATGAGATCAAGTGAAGTTGGCCTGCAAGAGCAGCACTGACTTTTATCGAAGATGCCAAAAAAAAAAAAAAAAACTCTAATATTACTATAGTGCCAGCGCTATATGGGTGAGCAAAACCATGAGGCACAAAATGTGAAAGGTACAAAATAATTGAAATTAATTTCCTAATTCTAACAGTATAATTAAACACTGAAGGTAATTAAGTGATCTCCAATTCTTGAAATGTTTCAAAGGACAAAGTTAGCAATTATAAATAGGCCAGCACATATATGGCAGATGATCAATTTACTTATTTTAAAGGATTCAACTTGCTAATTTAATTTGTAATACTTCCCAATTGTCAAGGAATCACGAGTTTTAGATTACCAAAAAAAAAAAGAATCACCAATTTTAGATTTTATTGATGTTTGATACCATTGCCGAAACTTTAATTTAATTTATGATTTCAACCAATTTTTTAACTATATTTTTTAACATGTTAGAGTATTTTTATTTTAACTCGCGGTTTATGATATATTAAAGCATGCCTTTTTATAATATATTAAAGCATTTTTTATTTTAACTTATGCTTTTCAACGCGTTCAAACACCCTACAATTCATACTCTGTTTATGATCGTTAGCTATGACTGGTCGTGATTTGCACCGTCATGAACCGAATTAATTAAGCTTAACTAAATTAAACAAC
Organism: Artocarpus hirsutus; assembly: GCA_946598075.1. NCBI lineage: Eukaryota > Viridiplantae > Streptophyta > Magnoliopsida > Rosales > Moraceae > Artocarpus > Artocarpus hirsutus. Next base: position 54,553 of record CAMOHE010025932.1, on the reverse strand, counting down.
ATTTGAAAGATAATTAATACCGAGGAAAGAGGTTGCAACAGAATATTCTTTGGTGTGACAATTGTACAGCGGTAATTAATGGATATCCCTAACTTCAAGGTGGGGCTTGGCCCCGACACCCTTGCCTTTTAACTAATTTGTTCAGATTTCCATTCTTGCTTTTGCAGCATAAGACGACGAATTAATAAACAGTACTTAAAGGTGCAGCTCTGCGTGATTAGCTAGCACCCAGCTATATCGTCCAAGCAAAAGGTTGCCCAAGGCGTTGGCATAAATGTCTATATTTATAACTAACTCTTTGCCAAGTTTGACAATAAAAAGAACTGCCAGACACTAGATTTAGAGGTTGATACAGAGATATGCCAAAAGGATATTTGAGAAGCTAATTTAAATTAATAGTTTGAGCTTAAAATGCTGTTAGGGTGTTTAGGAATATAGTTAAATGTAGTTCAAACTAACTTTTAATTTAAATTTATGAGAGAAAATACCGTCGTAAAAATTTGTTGGAACTATATTTTGTAATTTCAACTTGCAATTGAGTTCTTAAATGCCCTATGAAAGATAATACTATAGCAAAATTAGTCTAAAACTTTTTTTTTCTTTTGAGTAATCAATGAACTTTCTTCAACACAAATCCTGAGCTTTATTAAGTTTAAAACTTGCATTCATGAAATAATGTTGATATAATAATATACTGAAGAATCCATTTGACTAATCCGACACAAAACGACCTAAGAAATATTTTTGTGATTATTAATTTTTAAGCATTTAGGGTATGTTTACTTTGCATTAAAGGGAAAAAGAAAGTAAGAAGTGGCTTCCTTTCTTTTTAAATAACATGTTTATTTACAAAATTATTAATGAGAATTTTGTGAGCCCCACACAATATAGGAAATAAAGAAAGGGAATACAATTCCTCACATATCTTTTGATATTGATTCCCTATCAAAGGAAATGAATACCAAATTTATTTACATGTCCAAAATCAAATGTTATTATTTATTAAGTATTAATTATGTAAAAATTATATTTTAGTAATTACATTGAATAAGATCCCTGTTCTTAAATATGCAAACATTAGAAGGAGAATGAATAATGCACATTCCTATTGCTTTACTTTCATTTCTAATCTTATTATCTTTTCCTTCACATTTTTTTTATGGTTTGGTAAACATGCCATTAATTCTCAAAAGTTGGCTTTGGGATTGGTAAAATGCATGTGTATAGTCTTTTTTTCTACCTGATGCATGTGGAACTAGTAGTAGAGGGACTTAGCTAGATAAGGGACTCACAAGTCTAACATCTAGTTCGTCTTAAGTTAGGTAACAAATTTTTAATTACCAAGACAGTCACCAAACTTGAGCTCCTTACAAATATATAATACGTTTGTAGGCTAAATATATATTACAAAGTTATTATTGATAATAGCATTGTTATTTGCATCACATTAAAAAAGAGTACCTTTATAATAGTTTTTACTTTATTTGTACTTATTTTTATATTAAGAAAGTCTTGTTTCAGTTTTAGGCAACTTGATATTAGGAAATGTTTTGTTTTAATTTTAGATAAGTTATACGTTTATGTACTTTGTCATGTGAATTTATATAAAGCCTCGTTCTTGATACTAGCTAATTCTTTCTCTTTTTGTTCCTAGTATTTGAATGTTGATATATTGTCAAATCACGTTAAATCTTGTTCTTCTCTTCTATTTTATATTTTCTTATGTGGTAGTTACGGGCGAGATAATAATTTCCTTATATTACTACTACTAATTATAAGTTATATTATTGTTTTTTTCTTATGACTTAGCAAAGAACTTAAAAAGAATATGTCTCGAACTTCTATCCAACCATGCAGTGTCACATACAAGGAAAATATAGGCATTTTGAGGTGGGTGTCATGCCGTCATGAGCATGTATGCGCCCCGGCACAAAAATCCCAGATAGTACGGCATTATATATTCTCTTTTTTTTTTCTTATTTTCTTTTTTTTTTCGTAATTGGCACAACATATTACACTTGACAATGCCATCTTCCTACCATTACACAAACCTTATCAATACTAATCACATGCTTAGTTACGCGTAATCAGACAAGTATAATTCAAAATGGGTAAAATTCAAAATGAGAATTCTGAGTCAAAAAAGTTATTTACTTAATTGAGATACAAGATTCAGAACTAAAGATGATGAGAATCACGTTCATGTGTTTACTTAAATCTAAAATTAAAATAAAGTGTTGTAAAATTACTTATTTAGTTTGACTAAAGTTTGTTTTTCAATTTAAAAGGTAAATTATATACTTGTCATTTAATACTAATTATAATACTTATTTAGAACGATAGCATAATAAATATCAACCGTATATTATGTTTTTAAATTAAAAAAATGGTTTCAAAAATTGAAAATAGTAAATAGAAAATTAAAAATAAAGTGTCAAAAAGCGATATGTGTTATTCCATTTCAATAAAAAAATGAATTGTATACTTTTTTTTAGTGAATTGTAGACTTATTATAATGGAGTTATTAGTAATTAGAAGAATTGCTATCATATTAGATGAAAAAAAAAATTTATTTGAATTCGATATTTTGCAAATAAACTAAGGTCCCGTTTGGGATAGCTTGTGCTTACTTTTAGACAGTAGAAAAAGAGAAACATAAATTAGGACTTTTTAATTAGTGCTTAGATAATGTATAAATAAGTGTTTTTGTTTCCAAAAGAGCTTATGAACATGTTTGGTTAAAAGCTCTTATTGGTATGAAAAGTAGTGTAATTAAAGGATATGAATGGAATTCTTAACATTTTTCTTAAATATATGGTAAAAAGTATAAATAAAAAATCTTTTCATAAGCACTTTTTGTAAACATTAAATGGCTGGCTTCTCCCAAAATAATTATAAAAGTTAAAAGCACTTTTCAGAGTCCATTTAAACATGTCAAAAAATAACTTTTAAAGTACATAAGCCAAAAACAACTTTTTTAAGCCATTTCAAATAGGCTATAAGGTAAGATATTATCATGCAATACTACTATATCAGGATTACGAGTAAATTCGAAAAGGTTCAACTATGAGATTGTCGGTTTCACTCTTCAATTCAATTTGTGTAGGTTTTACTAATCTCACTCTTATTCTAGCATAAAAGGAGTCAATAGACATATTGCTCTATTATCCAGCCCTCATAACTAAACAGCCAAAATAAATAATTTTTGGATTGATAAATTTATAAAATTATTATTTTTTCGACTCACGTTGTAATAATTATCAACCTTAGCTAACACTCTTCTTCTGCATGTGGTTTGGGTGGTTGGACCACTTTAACAAACGACCAACATATCTAACCATATCTTTGGACACGTGCAGTGAACATTAACTTCCTGTACACTACGTATATTATTAGTGCAGGCAGCTCAAATTACCTTTTTTTTTAGCACTAAATCTTTAGGGATAAATGATTAGTCTATTTAGTAAAGTTGGTTCTAATTAATTTTTTAATTATGAATAATATAAAGCTCTTACATGTTATAATAAAAAGAAAAAGTTACTATAATATAAAACTCTCATATATTATAATATTTACACTTCTAACTAATGGTTCTAACCATTATACCTAACACCGTAGATAATGTTAGTTTTTCCTTTTATTCCCAATATCAATAAAAATAAATTAGCCTTTTCTACGATCCCACTAGGCATATTTGTGAGACGGGACCCAACACATTTTACACCCCACGTGTACAGTTGGTTAAAAAGAAAAAATCCGGATGGTGCCAGTTAGCGGTGGGACAAAACAATACTTTTAATGTTTTTCTAGGTGATGTTACATGGCATACAATGTTTTGTGCAAGGATTGTATGTCTTTTTACATTAACCGTGATATAAATTCGGGACAATAAAGTAAATGAACAGGATTGGTGGAGGGTAAAGAAGTAAATTTATGAAGAAATATAATATTATAATATTACTCTATATCGTAACCAAGGAATAGATCAACGTGATGCCTTAGGTAGAGAAGATAACTAAACACTTGTATTGTAAGAGGTGAAATATTAAGCACCGTGAAGGTGGAATGTAGACCTTTATCCTGCATGATGACGTTTTACACACAAGGAATTGTTAACAAGTTACCATCGTTTTTTACACTCTATATCGTGCATGATGTTGAATTTCCTTTTTAATTTTTTTAAATTTACTTTTAAATTTTAAGAGTTGGTCTTTAGTTTAATATCGAACCAGTCAAACACTTGTAAATTTCTTCATTCAAAAATATAATTTTGTTTGCGGTTTGTGTAACTTTTAATTTGTTTGCATGTAACGCTTAATAGATGTAGTCTAAAAAATGTAACATTGAATGTTACATTTCAACATAATGAGAGTTACACAAATGCATGAACACAGTTATATTTCAACAAAGAAAGTTACATTTATCAACCTGATATAGCGTCGGATTTAAAACGGCCTAAATTTTTAAAACATAATGAATTGTTAGTAATTACCAATATATATATTTTTTTAAATGGAGTAATTTCTAACATTTTAGATAGAGTGTATTATTTTTTCTACAATAACTGCAATAAAATGAAGATTGACAAAAAATAATAATGAAGTTCTAAAATAATTAAGCGTTAAAGCTATTAAAGTCCTCAGTCAATTTCACTATTTTGTGCGTTTGTCTGCGTATGTATCTTGACACTTACTTATAGAAGCCTAGTGTATTGAAATTCAAGTTTAGCGTTCCTAACTCTGTAAACTTCGGAACATTTGGTGGCAGAATAGTTGACGATGGGAAGTTCAAATCAAAACTCATTTTGCATTCTTTTGCCATATTGGTTTCATTAGCGAGTTATGTTAGAATTAGCACTCTTAAGTTATTAAATATAACTTTGTATTTAATAGACATTTTATTATTAATAAATGAATAAATAATGTTATATTTAATGTTTGATAAGATATTATTCTATTTACTTTCATATAGTTGATTATATGACAAGAAACGCAAATACTATAACTATTATACTTAAATGTATATATACAATTCACGCCTCATTTTACACTATAACTATTATACTAAAATGTGCATTATATTAAAATGTCTACTAAGCACTCTAACTATTATACACCTTATGTAAGTCTTAGATCAGACATATATGAGTTGTACATGAGGAAAGATATGATCACAAGATTAATAGTTAGAATCAATAGTTCATAATTTGTAGAACAAAGATGAGTATTTTATTCCTGATAAAGTTGTGAAGATGATTGACGTCCAATACGAAGACTATATGCAGGAGGATATGATTACATGATTAATAGGTAAAATTTATAGTCCGTAGTTTGTGGAATAAAGACTGATACTTTATTCTAAGTAAAGCTGTGACGGGGCTTTATGTCAAAATGAGATGCAATTTATCTAGAATGTCGGAACGAAATTGACTATATGTTAGATACATTGATATATATACTAGACCTAAGTGGAGGTCACATATAGCACTTGGTCTAAAGTGTTAATTGATTTATTAATAATTTTGTTTACATAGAGCAATTCACTTTATTAATCATTATGTGTTGTCTTAATCCTTAAGTGAGTTTATGACCCTATGTTTATAGTTTGTGTGTTTTATTATACCAAAGTTAAGATGGACCCAATTGAATTCAGTGGTATCTTTCATTCACATTTTTTTCCATCGAGAACGTTTTATAAAACTTTTGGACTCCCGAATTTGGAGTATCCTACTTTCACGCAATTCACATTTACAAGGTTCAACAAGCAATCGATATTTCACGATCAAGGGTGTTGTACTATCAGTATTTGTAGTAGCGGTCTTTATATATCGTATTAACAATCGAAAGATGGTCGAAAGAAAAAATCTAATGATTAAAAGTTCTATTTGTCAAAACGTTGAAAACATGACCTACATTTGATACTAGCTTAATTCATTCATAACTCTTTAACATAAGTTGATATTATCCTCTCATACAGACGTTCGGGAAATTGTAAAAAGAACATGGTCATCTGCACATAATTGGTAATTAGACGCAACCAAGAATGAAGAAGAAAAAGGATTGTGTGTAATTATCCACAATAAAATTCCACTAATTAAAAATTACCTTAAAAAATAACTAAATAAAACGACTGAAAACTCTGTTAGTCACCCATAAAATGTTAAGAGAAAAACGTAATAAAGAATTGTACATTAGATCATTTTCACGCGTTCTTTCAGCAACCAAAATATAACCAATAATTAAAAAAAAAAAAAAAATTACGAGACCAAATTTTTAAATTTTAATAATCATCACTTTGGCTTAAAATCACATTCTCTCTCACTGAATTTCACTAAATTCTTAATTATCACCCTTTGTCCAAAAAAAAGAAAGAAAATTAGGCCCTCACCACCCTAACTCTTAAAAAATATATATATAAACCAAAAAAAACCCCTATATTAGTTGAGCATGATTGTTGACCCAACAACAGTGGTGCAGTGGCGATGTTCAGAGGATTTCAATCCGATGATTAATGTTTCCAAACCTTAGCCTTCTTCTTTTTTTTTTTTTTTATTTGATGATTTTTGACTGCCAAAAGAATTTGTGTTTTGTCATCCTGGATTTAACAATTGTATTTTGGGAACCAGACTCTGCGATATATGCAGAAAGTTAGGAACTTTTCAAGATCTAATTCATTGTTCTTCTTCTTCTTCTTCTTCTTCTTCTTCTTCTTTTTTTTTTTTTTTTTTTTTTTATGCATCAAATATGAAATGCTTAACCCGTTGCAGCCAAGGTGTTTGCTGAAATTACAGGACATGACACTTGGAAAACAAAACCCAAAAATTACGTTAGCGCGCGCCTTTAATTAGGATTGTACACAAAAACCAAAAAACCGAAACCGACCAAAACTGTCCAAATAACCACCCGACAAAAGACCAAAAAAATCGGTTTCGTGGAAATCGAACAAGTTCGGTTCGGTTAACTGAACCGTACATTATTGGACGGTTTTGTTTAGGTTTAAAAATTTCGGTTTGGTTCGGTTAAGTGACTCATTATGTTGGTTCAGTTTGAAAATTTGGTCTATGTGACTCATTATGCTTAATTTGCTTATGCTTTTCTCATAAGGTTATTAGGTGTTTCTCTTTTATACTTTAAAATAAAGTTTGTTGGTCTCATGAAAATTGAAAATAATTTAAAAAACTCAAATAAATGTAATATATATATATATATCATTCTCAAAGATTTTTAATGATTTCAACATAAGTGTTATGACAAATTGTAAATGTCAATTGCTATTATAGTATTTTTTTAGCATCATTTCAAAAAGAACCTAAACAATACATAATACATTGTCCTATTTTAGCAATTCTTTTACAAAAAAAAATAATAATAATAATAAAATGAGGTAAACTGATAGTACTCTTCTTGTATTCCATTAGATTACCATCTGCTGAAAACCGAACCGAACCGACAATGGAAACCGACCATGAATGGTCGGTTAACCGATTGAATCTTCTTAGTATGCGGTGCGGTTTCGGCTTTTGAATTCTAAAAACCGACAGTTGCAGTTCGGTAACCGAACCGACCAAAACCGATGGTAACCGACCGAATAACACCCCTACCTTTAATGGTTGCAAGGGAGATGAAGAGGGTTATCCACCACATCTATACAAATGAGGCAGAGGAATCAAGACAATTTGAGTCGGAGTAAGTGACCAACCGGTTGCCAGTTTCTTTTCAATGAAATGCTCTTGAGTGCCCTCCTCAAATGCTGACCGTTGGATCTTAGATAAATGATATAGGGTATGTTTGGTTCAGGCATTTTTTGAACTCAATGGACTTAAATTTAGATTCGAGTATCAAGAATCTTTCGAATACATATTTGTTTCCCTCAAGATCTGAATCATTTGAGTATCAAGAATCCAAGTTTTCAAAATTCTTATCCTACCTTAAACTTTTAATACTCGGATATCTTTGCTATAGTAAAAATTAAAATTCTCTCTTCTATATTTGAGAAAAAAATCATAACTTATTTATTTGATATCCAATTGAGATGATTCTTTTTTCACTATGTTCCTAATGAAAAGAGGAATAAATCAATATTCATATTGCATATTTTTTAAGATCATTAACATTAAGATTTTATTAGATTTATTAATAAATCAAAAACTATCTTTACTACCTTTGCAAACACAAATTTTAATTTTATTCTATACTCAGATTAAAACTTAAATGCACATCCAAAGGTTAATTCGAATAACAATTCAAATCACTAACTCAAATCTTAATTGAAACCATACTAACTCAAATTAAATCACTAATTTGAATCCATTTACCAAACGGACTCATAATATGCCAGAGCACACAAGTCGATGGTTTAAAAAGTTGTTGTGGAAGTGGGGAGTTATAATTTTTGGGGTGCCCAATTAAATTAGGCCAATAATGAGTAAACTACGGTTTTCGGTTGGGTGATTAATAGAGTGTCAGTAAGGACAAGACATGTAACTTTCGAACACAAAGGATAAATTAATGAGCAATTTTATTTAGTCTTATAGTTTATAACCCACTATTAATAAAACGGTAAATTTAATTTAAAAAAATATATGACAAATTAAATTGAGATTTATAATTTTATGGATAATAGGGTTATAAGAAATGAAAATAATTTTTCTAAATTAATGATTAGAAATAAAATAACTTTAAATATTTTAGTGCGCTAGTTTTATTTTGTAGAGAAATATTATGTTGGCATCAACTATTAGATCTAAAAAGAACAAAATAAAAAGTTAAATTTTAAAAGGTTACGTAAAAGTTCACGAAAAATCTTTTTTATCTCATAGATTAAAGCTACACTACTTACAACATAATAGGTTGAAATCTCGTTACTTATAAAAAAGTTAATTTTATGAGAAACAGGTTTTAACCTTTTGATGCTATTTGAAAAACGAAACTGCAATAAGCAACTGACCTAGTATTTGTCAATAGAAGCAAAAACCTAACTCCCTAAGCATAAGTTCATGCGACGTACGTATCAACATACATAAAATATGTACGACGAATAAAGCTCCACCCAAAAAAAGTTATCTCTTGACTGTGGAAATTAAACGACATTATTATTATTATTATTATTATTATTATTTTGTTTTTGCTAAGATATTTAACAATTTTTTTTTTGAAGATGAAATTTAACAATATTTTGATAACATTTGACAGTGACTAGCAGTTGCCACCTGCCTATTACTGCATTTATAGAGTGTTTGACATGGTGGTAAAAATTATTGATTAAAATTTTTTTATTGTAGCATATAAAAATTTTATATTATAGTAATTTTTTATTTTTTATTATAGTATATAGAGTTTTATATGGTTCACAACTGATATAATGGTCTGGAACACTCCTTGGTCTTGGGCCAAGATCAGGTTGCATAACCTCGTCGGATTGGCGAAGAAACAATTGATATGACTTGAAAAAGCACAGCCCAGATGAGCCAAAGCCCCTGTTGATTGGAAAGAAAAATTAGACCCAATTACTTGCATGGCTAGATTATTGGGCCAAGTTATTCAAAGTTTGGACCTTCAAGATTACTAATGTGGAATACGAGAGAATACAGGTACACAACTGGAATTCTATTGCGTAGAAAATTCAACTGGAAGAGCACAAATTTACAATCTGTCATGTAAATAATTTATCTACAACGTAGATAATAAATTTATTGATCATTTGTGTAAAACCTGTTTACTTAACCAGACATTGCTCTTTTTCTTTTCCAACAGCAATTAGAGGAATTTTAGGTGTTTGTTACATTGGTTCAAATACTGTATAGCATATAAGAGTTCTACAATATAACTCTTTTTACACTATAATACTTGAGAGTTTTGCACTGTTTTTAGTTTCAACCAATATACCGAACGCCCAATTAATTGTAGAATTCTACTTAGGTCAAGCCTGTGACTCTTGCAATTTGCAAGTTTCATTTGCTATTATAGGCGAGTTTATAAAAAGATTCTAAGTGTTAAAGGCTTATGGCAACTCATGAGATGATTTACTATATGCTTTTCCGCTGATAGATACTTATTAATAGGCTGTAGTTAGGCTGCAGAAACACAAAAGGGCTACTCCAACATAAGTTGTCTGGATTTTTATTTGCACCAGACAATACTGAAAACCAGATGTTTACCTTCTAACTATAAAATGGAAAGGGTGATGTCCCCTATAGTTCAGAAAACAATAATATGTCTCAGATTTATCAAAAAGGACAAGTAGACAAATGACATTTTTATTTTTTTAAATAAATAATTAAAATTTTCAGAAATTAGAGAAATCCACTAAACTTTTTAAAAATTAGAGAAATGATATTTTTTTTACATTGATCAGCATTAATACATCATTAATTTACTTTAGTATATTATTGATATACAAAAAATATTATTTTGTTAATTTTTGAAAACTTCAACTATTTATTTTAAAAAAAGCATAAAAAAGGCCATTTACTCCCGAATCATTATAAGTGTATATACATATCTTACCATATTAAAGTTATTATTACCATTTGAATATTAAGGATTGGGAAATTATTGTTAGGCTGTACCTGCCAATACTACTATTAATATTATCTTTTGCTCAATTGGAAAGTAAAAATTCCTTGAAAAAAAAAATTGGAAAGTAAAAGAGACAGGGTTATTTGACAGGTAGATGGAAGTTTCAACAGTCAAATAATACCTTCAAAAAATTGGATTGATACTAAAACAAAACAACAAAGCAAAGCCCTGTTGTTATGAACAGCTGGCTCACAGTCATCTGTACTTGATAGAATGGTGAAAGCTGTCCAAAAAAAATTTAAAGAAGAAGAAGAAGATGACGTATTGACATTGATATAAAGAAAGCAAGTCCTTAGCTTCTTCTAGGTCATATTGTGTGGAGGAGCCACAAGGTGAAAGTTTTGGTTTGGTAACAAATGGTGGAATTGTTCAATTGAAAGAAATTAAAAAAAGGAAGAATTGTGGGCCCAACAAATAGGCAATCAAAGTAAAGTGGACTTCTTCAAATGCTTGGATTGTTATTGCTCTTCACCAAAGCCAAATTGCGTCCCTTTGTCCAGATTACAAACACTTTATTGGATCCTTCTCACCAGCCTGATGATGTAATGCCAGAAATTTTTCTTCCCGACAAAAAACGTTTCCCTTCCTATTTTCCCATAATACCCTCTGCGCCCCTTAAATGCAACAGCAATTTGTTCATTTCTAATGTACCAAACGTTTAATTGTGTTTGAGAAGCAAACTGGAGTTAAAGTTAACACTTAAAAAACATGATAGATAGCATACGAGAGTTTTATATTATAATATATTTTTAATTTTTAATGTATGAGAGTTTTATATTATAATATATTTTTAATTTTTAATGTATAAAATTTTTACTTGTTTCTTGGACAAGGGGAGAGGGAAAAATGGGAAAAAAAATTTTAAACATCATCGAACTACTATGCAAATAGGATATCTTTGTCATTTTCCATTTGGGAAGACCGCCTCTGAAAGTTTGTTATCCTTTATTATTTTCTTCTTTCTTGGTATCAAAATGATTCTGTTTTTCTCTTTCTACTCAAAAACATCCCAAGAAAAAGTGGAAAAATAAAAAATAAAAAAATTCCTCGCAACAAGTGATTACTCGTCTTAGCCAGCCAAGTTCGTAATTGATTATTATTTTTACCCAGTCTCTCCTCTTTAGCCTCAAGTGAACATCTTACATTGCAAAGAGACCATATATGCAGAAAATACTCACTCCCTTTCCTACTTAACCAGGGAAAAAAAAAACTTCCTTAATTAAAGAAGACCGAGGAAATGACATATCTTTCACTCTGATAATCAAAGGAGCTGATGATCTGATCAGATAGTGAAATGAAGTGACCTCCTTGGACTTGGTTCCGTTCACGCTAGAAGAGAAATAGTACTCGAGCCAGGCATGGCTCGGCAGGTATCTTTTGTCGTCTGTCTCATTGTTTTTGGATTTTCCCTTCTGGGTTCTCTTTATCTCGCACACCCAAGTCTGTTTTTCGTTCTATTTTTTCTAAAATGTGGGTCTTCTCGTCTACGTTTTGTTCCCATAATTTCTCTGCCTTGTGTGTCTATCACATTGTTCTTGTTTGTTGTTTTATAGTCACTAATATCATTTTTTTCTCTGTTTAAAGTTTTTGTCCATAACGTTAAAAGCAGAATTAATAATGCATCGTTTTTCTTTCTTTCTTCTGCTTGATGTGATCACATAGGAAGAAGGTTGGCCACTGGGTCTGCAGCCACTTAATGCACGAGTTGGGTTGGCTAGAAACCGGGATTTTTCAGGCTCAATCTCGTTCAACACTTTACTCACTGCCTCTCCAACATGTTCTACAGATTCTTCCTCAGATTTAGACACTGAGGTCGGTAAAATTTTGCCAAATAACTTGAAGTTTTTTTTGGGTAGTAACTGCAATTGGTTTTTCTTTTTGACTATAGTGTTTGGAATTTAGTTAAGAGAGTCATATATAGACAAACACGTTTTTGTTTTGTTCTGTTTGTTTCGTGTTTGTTCTCTTCTTCATGCCTAGATATGCTTTTCTTCACTAAAGAAAAATATGTTAAGATGATGAAAAAGGGGCCAAAAAAAAAAAAAAACAGTGCTTGATTATTTGGAACTCCAACGTACTTAAGAAACTGTATCTTTGTCTTTTATTTCGTGTTCCAATATAACAATGATAGTAGTAACAGTATTAACAATAATATTAAACCTTACCCTCTTGAGATGTCCACCATTTCCCACACTCCATGTGGGGAGAATAATAATGCATATATTCATGAGCTCATGTTTTATATACATATGTACATACATACATATATATATATATATATATATATATATATAAACAACGTTGTACAAGTTGGTGTAATCTTATTATGCTCTGCTCAATTTTCTAGCACAGACAGCAGAATACTGGCCTTTTCAGTATTGCACACTATGTGTCTGACATAATGTTCTTGAGCTATGTGTTGGATGTTCTTGAGCTGGTATATACAGCAGAATAATGCTGGCTATTTCTGTGTATACAGCAGAACTTTTGATTTTTTTTTCTTTTGGTTGTCAGATTTGCATGTTAGTCAATTGTTTAACATGGCCTTGGTACTGGTCACCAGTACCAGAAAATGATTTTATGACATTATTGTTGGATAGAAAGAGAAAGTTACCATGTAGAGAGGATTGGAAACTTGGGTCTAAAATGTTTTGCTCAGAGGGGTCTAAAATGTTTTGCTCAGAGGTGTTAAAAACCAGGTGTTGTAATACCAGTAATAACAATAGAATGGCAGGAAAAAAAATATGAGAACACAAGATTTGTAGTGGTTTTTCTTTACACAAGAGTTACATCTTCTTTCGACCAACGCAAAAGTTTACCATAACAAACAAAAAAAAGATAACCAACGCAAAAGTTTACCATAACAAACAAAAAAAAGATAACAAAAGAAATTACTTGCTTCTTTATTAATTTGAAATCTTCACACCCATAATGTGAAGAAAAAATTGAAATTATAAATGTCAAATCCTCAAAATACCTTTGATAATATTTTGTTGTCCCACCGTCATGCAATGATCAGACTCAACTTAATAAGAGGGGAAAAAAAAAAGCTAACTAAATAAACTCAAGTGCAAAAGAGGGTAAGTATTTGAGGCGGCTTGGTAGATATTGGTTGCCATAATAAGAAATCAGTATTCTAGTTTATAACGTGGGCAAAATATTAGCAACATTGATCTTGAAAACTAATGTTGCAGGTACTAACTAAACCAAATTTTGGATACTAAATAATAGCTATTTTTATCGCACAAGCAAGTGGAGAAAATTGTTTCTTTGCAATCTAACACAAAAGAGGGTGAATTAGCCTACTGAAGTGTGTAAATTGCAACCTGTAAAGTGTTTTGAGTGTTTTTTATTTTATCCAAAAAATTGACCCAATCTTTAAGCACTAAATGAGCTTTGATTGATTCCAGTCCACAGGGTCTTTCTTTCATGACAAGAGCATCACGCTGGGAAGCCTTATAGGCGTTAGTAGCATTCTAGAGCTATCTAGAAGATCAGTTAGGGGAAGAAAAAGTGAACCCTCTAAGGAAAAGAAGACCAACAACGAGAACAAAAATAAAAGCAACAAGTCCGGAATATGGTGCTTTTCTTTGTGCTCAAGTAACAGCACCGATGCAGAGATTCCCCAAAACGCGCCATCTCTTGGCCATTTCCTTGCAGTTGAGAGAAAAGCCACAAATGAATGTAGAAGGAGCCAATTAAGCCCTACTATTTATGGACCAGACGAGCTTTCCTTGGGTCAGCCTGTTATAGAACCAAACTCGCTCTTTGTCAATGGCTGCATAGCTCCTCCTAAGTCAAGCTCAAGCCCATGTTCAGGACTTGATGATCATGGAACTGGGTCATGTGGGATCGCTCTGCTGTTTTTGTCATGCGTGTCTCCACAATCCTCCTCCCACTGAACATGTCCCTCAATCACTCTCTTTTATTTCAATTTTTCTGTATCAGTTAGTGATTGTGTTTCAGGTTTTTGAATGATAAAAATAACATACAATATTACATTTTACTTCTTTTGTGTTCAGTTTGGTGGTACCATTAGCATTTAGAACATCTTTTAAACTTGTATAACAAACTCTAGAATACGAACCTCTTTGGCATTTGAATCATAGACTATCCCAAGTTTCATTATACATAATTGTTTGAATGCTTACAAATAAGAGTACTTGGCTTGAAGGGTGTGTGGGGTATTAATTTGAACTCCAACTGTGTTATGCTACAGTGTAAGTAAAAGTGAGCTACAGAGTAAAGATCTTACATGCTATAATATTTAATTAATTGGTTTAAATTAATGCTCTCAGACACCTTATTTGCCGACGAGATATTGTTTTAGAAGTATTATTGGACACGTCATATCCCTCAAAGGTAAGGGGACAATAAATTGGGCCAAGAGCTGCACTTGGATTCTTGAAATAAAAACTGTCATACTCTTTTGAAACTGGAGTTTGGACTGTGGCAAGTTGCTATGCTAAGGAAGATGGTATCCTAAGTAATGGTTCCTTTCTATGACGGATCAGTAGCAGGATAAAAAAAAATACATTACCAGTAAACAGTCCTTTCTATGACAGTAGGGTATAAAAAAAATACATTATCATTAGGGCCTTTTTTTAATTGTCAGATTTATATCAAAGTTCGTCGATTTTGTATACCCTTTTTAGTATTTATTTGATTTTGAATTTAAAAACATGCATTACTGTTGGGCATATCATACCTTAAAAGCTCTTAAAAAAAGGCATGTAACAAAAGATATGGTATGAAAACATCATCATATTTTTGTTAAGCTCCATTAAATACTCATGCATTCTTAAACGGTTATAACTTTTATGCAATTCAAGAATTTAAAACTGTAACTTATTAATAATTAATGGAGCTTAAACAGAAACTTAGAGAAAATAATATAGAAAGCCAGTTCGACCGTACGAAACAAACGTGCAGTAAATTCTCCAAAGTATATAATTCACTTGTAGAAAACACCAAAAGGTTTCAAATTTAACCAGTCTCTAGACATGCTTATTATCCCACGTACTTTGTTTTTTGAAGAGCCACAACATGTCCTCTTGTTTACATTACCAAAAAGATGCAATTTCTAGTTTTTTGGACATGAGCTATCATTGATTCTTATATACATCACGGTGTTAAGCATTTGGCATTTACCAAAATTTTGATTATTCTCTTGTATCAATATTTGTACTAGAGACACTATATATATATATATATATATATATATATATAGACACACAAAAAAAAAAAAAAAAGAAAGAAATTCTATTGCCAAACTTTCTTAGCCGCCTAATAAAGAGAAATGAAGTTGTAACACAACAAATAGATTTTTTGCTTTCTAGATGTGGTAGGAGGAATAATATGAAAAGAATTGGGTCTATGACTTTATTATTAAAAAGGCATGGGTACAATTTATTCAAAGGTAATTAACAACCCAATTAAAATAAAGCTCCAACTCAAATTTACTAAATATGTCTACAAACTTTTCCAACTTCTAAATACAAACAAAAAAAAGTTGCCAAGCTTGAAGGAACTGGCATGTTGCTTTTATAATATTAATATATAAATTAAAAAGTAAGAAAAGGATGGGGCCTTTTGATATTGTTGCTCGTGATTTAACCTTTACGAAAGAGATTTCTTATTAAAGAATTAATTCAGTGGCGACTCATTTTTGCTTATCTCACATCACGCGTTCCCTGAAATCATGTGAATTTTTAAACCCTTTTGATTTGATTTAAGAGTGCAGAGAAATTTATATGATTTCTTTTATAAGCTTTAATTTTGTTGAGACCCCCATGAAAATGACTCCTTCTAACACGTAATTAGGTTGACTTTGACCACTTTATTTCCTCAAGTAGACAATTAGATAAAAAAAAAAAAAAAGAATTAGGGGAAAAAGGATATTTTAATACTAGATGGATAAAAAAAGAAAAAGCACGGTTTTAAGAAAAATGCTAATCTAAAAATAGTATACGTTTACTCTTTGATAATAGGCATCTATTTTATGAGCAGTAAGATTTAAATCATATAGTAAGATTTAAATCATATAGAGTTAAATAGGAGTGTTTCATTATAAAAGGGAAAAATGATACGAGATGATTTGATTTTTATGCTTGATGAATCCATTGCTTTCGGCCTGAAATTTTGGCGTTGATCTTTTAAAGGACAATTGATGTGCCAACATGCTAGTGGTTTGGATGGTATCCTAAGAAACCACACTGATTTCAGCAAAAAAAGATCTCACACTGTGAGTCCAAAGTGCTCCTGATCCTTAGTTTGTCCACAATCATTTTTTTTTTCTTTTTTCATGTGATCTGATCTTAGATATATTTGCTTCACTACAGTTTTCGGTTATTATTAGGGCGGCGGGAAGGGGGGGAAAAAGAAGAAGAAACAGTATCAAATTTATATCACTCATCAGTCTTGGTCATTAAATTGCCACGTTACAATACAAGATATCCACTCGTATTTTTGGTCATGTTGATGGTTATAATATTGCATAGTATTGCTACGGACTATTACTATAACAACATGCAAAGATGTTGCCAATTAGTCCCACCCATATCATGTATCATATCATAGTAGTACACTATAATACATGGACAAACCTTGCTTCAATACGGCTGAAATCGAACTTTTTTTATAGTAGAGTATAAAATCTAACGTTACAAAGTTATTTATCAAATAAAAGACATTAAAGGGTGTGGGGTGTTAAGAAGTGTAGAGCTAAATTTAATAACGTTCAAAATATCACCTCACACAAAGCTTTTAAGAAAACGATGTTTTTGAGGCCCCAAGAGCGTGCCCCCGTGGAGGAAGTTTCGTGCTGCCATGCGGAGAGACAGAGGCTTTGCGTCCCCGGGCAATTGAAGCCTTGCTACCGCCGGCGGAGTGATGTGGAAATTGGAGCGTGAGGCAAATCTCGCACAGCTGGGCGTGTCAACGAGCGTGGATTCACTTTTTTTTTTTTTTTTTGTGATTGTTACCTTTTTTTTTGTAAACCTATAAATAGATAGGTTATGTTATTTTCTTCGTAAAGAGTCAAAACTCAAAAAAATGAGTGAGAGATAGGCTAGAAATATTCTATAGAGAATGTGTGCAATTTCTCTTGTACACTTTTTCATCATTATAATAAATTATTCTACAACTGTTGAAAGTGGACGTAGTTCTCACATCAAGAGTGAGCCACTATAAATTTCATATGTTCTTATTTATTTTTTGTTCGCATATTTTTTGTTATCGGTAGAACCTGAGCTTCTAATTTGCAACATGGAGCGATTAAATTATTTTAGATTTACAGTCTCAATTTTCATATCTTGTTAGTAGTTCATTCATTACAATTATTATGTTACTTAAACTTAACAACCCGACCATAAAAATAAAAACTAAATACTAAAAATACTTAAATAATTAAATAGTATGTAAAAATTTAATTAGAGATAATCAGCAAGACAAAAAAATGAGACAAAAATAAAATTTTAAAAAGTAAGACGATAGGTTTGAGCTCGTCGTGCTTTCCATAAAGAAGAAGACTAAAAATTGCTGCAAAGTGACATTATCATCCACATGTCATGATCACATACAATGAGGTGTCCTCCAAGGGCCCAACTCAGCAGGATCCTACTTGACCTTTACACGGAAGGGTGAATGAGTGGGACCCGGATAACAAGTCAATTATGTGTCTGCATCCAGGGAGGGAGTTATAGAAAAAGATGAAAGCTTTAAAAAGTGGCCATACCCACACATTATCATTGAACACCACAGAAAATAGATGGAGAAAAAGGCCAAGCCTTTCATTTGGTAACGAGTAAGCATCCAAAAATTAGACCAAAGGCAAAAGGCCAACCTAAAATGGACCCAACCCCAGGACAGTTCGGTTGAAGCCTGCGTATTTCTAGGCTTTTCACACACTCATTGGGCCCACTTCTCTACACGTGTCAACAACATGTCAGCACACGTACACCGTGTCCCCACCAGTCTCTAGTTGGTGATCTGTCTGACTTGTTCAATTTTCTACTTTTGTTTGGGGGTGGGGGGTCGGGGCCATAGACGCTGCTCAAATTATCAAAGGCCATGCACACAAATCAAAACACGCTCACACCCAATTGGAGAAACATGTACATTTACATAAATGTTTTATCTTTGAAATTTCTAGTTGGATAAATAAAATAAATAATATCACACCTCAACAAAGTGAATGACAAAGGCCCTTTTGACCATTTCAGAGGAATTTTGTGCCTCAAAGCAGCTATTTATGAAATTTGGACTCTCCTAAAGTAAATAGGAGAAGAAAAAAGTTTTTCCGCTTCTCTTTTTTCTACCTCCCAATTGGGATTATGTATAAGAGACACCCCCAAAATCAGCAATGCTCCTTGAATCCAAAGTAAAACAAATATTACAACATGAACCATGCAACGAAAGACCAAAAAACCAACCCAAGCCTGCAGGCATGCGGCTGTCGCTTGCTTTGCTTATTTCTCAAATCTACATAACAGATGCATTTCTATCTATACATAGCAAATGGATCAATCAATGGACCATTGAATCCTCGGACTTTTTTCCTTTCGACTTCAACTACTCGGAGAGTAAACCCTCGCTTGATTGCAAAATGGAATAATTTTTGGCTGCAAAAATCCCAACAAATTGTGTCATGGCTTGTCAACCCACTCACTCTCAGCAGCAATCCTTCCTGAGCCGCGGCCACCAATTTTTCCAAGAGTCGCTGGCAAGCCCTTGAAGCTGCTGCTACCCTCATTGCTGAAGTTCCGGGACCTCCTAATCTTCCTTAGCTTGGAGGAACTGACGTCACCAACATCTTGATCGGCGTCATCCTGACTCGTGATCTTTGCAACTACCAACCGAACAATGGTGCTTCGACAAAACGGGCAAACCGGTGGGGTTAGGCATGCGGTCGTAGGGTTTGGCTTGTTGTGGCAGCAGAGGGCTAAGGTGCATTGTGCACACATTTGATGGCCGCAATCCTGGACTTCGATTGTGCATGCCTGCTCAAAGCAAATGCAGCATAGTTCTGACTCGCTTTCCTGCATTGGAAAATTTTATTGTACGATTTCTTTGGACCCATTGCATTTGACTATCTATTAAATTTATCTAATACCCAGACAGGTCACTGTTCTAGCAGAATGTGGAACAGTGCATAAAACTCATCCAAAATGGACTAGGACTAAATTGCTTTCTCAAAAGGAGCTATCGACTTAAAATCGAAACAAAGCCAAAGATTACGGATCAAAGGAAAGACAAGATAGCAAGAATATGAGCAAACGATTCTAAGCTCTCAGGAAAGAATCATAAAAAGACTTGTGGTCAAGGGTCCCATGGCTGTTGCAAGATGGACAATGCAAGTCCATAGGCAAATTAGTGCACTATTGTAGTCATCCATAATTTGTAAGGGGAAAAATTGTGTCAAACATTACTTCACATCAAATAATTTGAGTAAAGAAAGGAATCAAAGTTACCTCAGAGACATTGTCCTCCACACCTGCATCCGAGTGCGAAGGGGAAGCAAGAGAGTAAGCAGTTCCCTTCAGAATGTTCTTCTCCCTCTCCCTGTTGGCCTCCATCAAGGCATGTTCCAACAGTGCTTTAGCCTCCTGATTAAGCTCACTGATGAACTTCAATGGCGACGGCCAGACGAGAGGCTCCGCTGATGAAGGATTTAGCAGGGCTGCACATGCTCCTTTTTTGTGCTTCAAAGCAACCATATAAGGAATTCTCCTGTTTCACATCACATAGATCAATCAAACTAGTTTTAAAAAATCAAAAAACAATCTCCAACTTTTCCACTAATGCATAACAAAATGTATTTAGTAATAGATCACACATGAAATTTCCATTCTACTAGGAAATTGAGTAAATAGAATCATACCCAGATGAATCTCTTTGAAGACGATCGGCGCCCCAAGCCAGAAGCTCTCGAATGCATTCAAGAGATCCCCCTCTAGCTGCCAAATGAAGAGGAGTGCTCCCAAGGAAGCTGTAAACATATACATAACAGCAAATTTAGAAATACAAAAGAGGAAAAAAAAAACAAAAACAAAAACAAAAAAAAAAAAAGCAAAAAAAAATCCAATTATATAAAGAAAAACATAAAGGAGTTGCTTTTTAATTATTTACCCATATCCCCCAGTTGAGGCACAAACAAGAGCACCATTGTCTAATAGAATATGCACACATTCAGGGCGCCTTTGGCGCGCAGCCAAGTGCAGCGGTGTTGCCCCTTTACCATCTCTAACATTCACAAATCTAGCAAACCCCCTACAATAAAAGATCAAATTTTCAACACTAATTAATAATTAGCTCGCTAAGTTATATAAGAAGGTGATTGAAAAAACAAAGGACCAACCAAGAAGCAGCAACAGGGCTTGAATGAGCAGCGGAGAGAATGGCCTGAAGGCAATTCGAATGGCCATAATAAGCAGCGTAATGCAAACAGGTTCTTCCGTGAAGGGAATCAAACATCAAAATCTGAAAGATCGGGGTCACCAACATTGATTAATTGCAAATTTGAAGCCAGGTTCAGACAGAATTTTGAAAAATACTTTAAAAAGGAAAGAACTGGGGAAGTTCACATACATTAGCTCCGACTTCAAGGAGCTTTCGCAAACACGAGATCTTGCCATGCATTGCAGCCAACATAAGCGGAGTCTGTACCCCATCAATTCTTAAATCAGAAAGAATTAAGCAGAAAATTAAAGAACCCATTAAGCAGAGCCTTTAGCTATTTTTACAAAAACAAGATAAAAACTTTGCCTGCTTATGACGGTTCAACACGTCTGGATTCACAGATCGTTCTAAAAGCATGGATAGAATCTGAACCCAAAAACAAGCTCATCAGTCAATAAAAAGACTGCGAAAAAATGGATTAAACATCTTGAAGAAAATCCGATCAAAGGAAGAAGAAGAACCTCGATCTGGCCATTGGCGGCAGCAATATGGAGAGCGGAATGGCGATCGTAGACGGTGCTTTGGTGCAAGAGAGCCGGGTCTCTTTCCAGCAAAACTTTTACGGTCTCCATATCTCCAAACTGCACAGCACTGAACATGCCATGCTCGTGACTCCCTCTGCAACTCGGTCCCTGACCCATCTTCTTCCTCCTCTTCTTCACTGCAACTTTCTCTCTCTCTCTCTCGATATATATATATATGTATATATCTCGGTACTAGCTAGGCACACTTCACCACTGGCGGACTGCGAGAGGCGCAGGACCGCTATTGTGCGCCACGGTCACCGGGGAGGTGGGTGGACTCAGGCGTCAGGCCTCGGTCGCTCCCTGGTTAAAAAAGAAGCTCACATTTATGTAGTAGTGCGTAAGTCTAGAGAGAGAAAGTTGAAGACTTTGGGATGAGGGAGAGAGAGTGTGTTGTGTTGTGTGTGTATTGGAGTTTGGAGCTGCCCGAAGAAGCTGACCGTGTCAGCCATCGGCTGACTTCGGGCAGCAGTCAGATATTTTTCGGTCAGTTAGATTCCCAATATCCGCAAGTTCAAGCAGTACAATTTTGGGCCCAAAAAAAGCGGATTGGTCCAAATTAAAAGCCCGGTTTTAACTTCAAAACACATCCTGGCCGTTGAAATTTCTCGCTCTGTGTCATTCAGCCGTCGGATATATATATATATAGAAGGAAGTAGATATAAAAATTAGGTGTGTAAATGAAACTGTAAAATAGACAGAAAATGATTTCGTGATGTGACTTTTAGAGGAAGTACTTTATCGATGACTCGGTTTTATTAAATTGAACTCTTTTTTAAGGGATTGAGTTGAATTCTTATTATATAAATTAAAACGTTACCGCGTTAAACCGATTTGACATAATTACCCTTATATTGTCTACTTTGACACGACGGATTGGAGTTCCATGTGCTAACAATAAGAAACTGCGTTGTTTTAGGAAGATAAAACGATTGTTCTACGCTGTCGGGTCTGAATTGCGTATAAAGCCGATTTGGAATCGCGACTTTTTATTATGTGATGCTTTTGGCTCAAAATTTGCAAGCTTTAATTCAAAAAAATTAAGCATGCAATTGGGAGATGAACTCAAACTTACCATAAGTTTAAACTATAAATAGTATAAAATTTTCATATATTATAACATAAAATAAAAATATATTTTAATATAAATCTTTTATATGCTACAACATTTGAGTTCAAACTTATAAGTATGAAATTATTTATCAAACACCTGTAAGATTAAAACATTTAACATTTATATATTAGTTTTAGCTATTTAAAAAATAAGTTAAAACTAAAAGTTAGACATATATGGTCATCTCTAACCTATTACTCTGTTTTTAGAGCTACTCTATCTTTAAAATAGAGTAATTTCACATCTATCAAAAATTTTATCTTTGACCCATTTACTCCAACATTTAATTAAATAATTAAATATCTTATGATGTTATTGTGTAAATTTTATTAATTTTTAAAATTTTTGATTTTTTAGAATTATGCAATTTTTAATTTTTGTAATTACATATTCGATTTTGTTCATTTTCACTAAATACTTATATTTACCAAAATCATAAAAATTAAAATAAATAAATTTTAATTAAAATTATCACATATGTATTAGATAAAATCATTAAATGAAAAAGATACAGAAGGAAGGAATTTTGTTGAAAAATATGCATTTAACGTAAAATATGAAGTATAAAATATTGTTAGATATCTTTTTTAATTGATTAAACTTTAAAAATAAAAAATAAAAAAGATAGCGTATGAATAATGTTGCATTATATGTGGCACAACATCATTCACAAACGTTAAAATAACGCTAGGTCAGAGAGCAAAAGTTGCACTGTTTTAACGGTTTTTCCAAGTTGACGTTGGGTCAAAGATGGCCTAAAAAAATCACTATGAAAATAGTATTTGGACTCACATATTGGAGTTCCAATAGAGACCTATTCATTTTGTAATTTCAATATTTAAAATTTGCACGTATATAATTATCCTAATATTAGTTCCCGAATTCTTTTCCTAACATAGTAGGAAAACACTAAAGAAAAATGGCAAGAACTAGAAAATAAATTTTGGGACTTAAGCCACTCTATAATTTGTGATGGGATAATTTGCATCCTTCTCTTTCATAAAACCATAACATCTCCTGTATTTTTCCCTTCAAATAACCTTTTATATAAGCGGCATTTTAACCTCATTTTGTATTTTTTTTTTATTTTCTTGAAAGATGGTGAAAACGTGAAACATGCCATCACTTTCGGAAAAGGGTAAAAACTTGTTTTTTTCCTTGTCCCATTATTTATCCTTTGATAACGAAATCCACTATAGCTTTCACTTGGTCATTCTGTCAAAAACGGTGGAGACATAAAAAGTGATCCAAATGTATTCGTCAATAATAAGAATACAAAAATTACACTATGGGTAAATTTATAAGAGTAGAGTGGAAATATAACAATTTTTTGAAATATTTTAAAATAGAAAAATTATATGGTAATTTTTATAATGATATTCACATCTTACATTATAAAATTACATAATAATTATCTTATTTTTTTTGCTATTTGTAAAATATTCAAATTTTTTGCTATTATACACTTGAACTATTAAATCGTGACACATTAGCAAATTATTAATTCGTATAAAATCTTTCTTACAAAATATAGACAAATTTAGTTTCTAAAATATGAGTGTAAGCATGTGTCCTATTCACTAATATTTAGCTCCACCACTAGACCAAAATCCTTGAAGCAAGTATTAAATGTCACAAGTTAGCATGGTTATTCATCAATATTAGCAATTATCAATGTATGGGTTATAACAATAAAATAAAATTGTCACACACTATTAGATAGTTTTGATTCATGTGTAAAATTAATGCATTCCACGCTATTATAAGAAAATTAAGTGCATTAATAGCAAACATATGTGGGCTATCCATAAAAATAAATATATATACCTTACAAATGTGGGCAAGTTGAACTAAAAAGTTTTAGTTCAAACAGTTTTTTAATTATTGCTTCTCCTACAAAATTTAACTAATTACAATGCTTTAGTTTGAACCGATAAAATAAATGCCTAAATTAGCTATGTATAGTTTGAGAAGAATGATATAATTTACCTTTTTTTATGTGGAGAATTTTGTTATGATAGGATATTAAAAAAATAGATAAAATATGGTTATAAATTGTCAAATCATATTAAATTTATATTGATTTAAGAAACAACATGACAATCTAACAAAACTGAATGGAAATATGATGGTTTAAATTTTTTTTCGTACTTTTCTTCTCAAAGAATTCTCCTATGTATTTATTTTGAAGACCTTCTCCAAAAGGATTGATTAAGGTTGAAAGTGCATTCGAGGGTCACAAAATATAAACTTCGAGCACTTAGAAAGAAACTATTTACCAAACCTTGTACATGCAAGGTTAAAACAGAAAAACCGTACTTCAATTTCACCACCAGAAATACATCCATGAGAAACATTTGGCGCCTGCTTTTTGTCGGGGAATCCCGATTAAAATTGTATCGTCCAAGCCAAAGAAAAGAACAGACTGTACCAGTGTTCATGATCTTGGAAAGATTTGTTTCTGAACGTACCCCGAAGTGAAAAGCAGCCATTATACCATGATCACTTATTGTATAAAGCTTGCTCATGCGTACGCAAAAAAAAAAATATATATATATATATATATAAATAAATAAAATAAAAAGTTTCCTGAAATTGCTGCTTTTCTCTCTCATTGACAGATTTTTTCTTTTTTCTTTTTTTTTTCAAGGGCAACGTGGAAAATGCTTCCTTTGAATTTATTTATCCATGTTTGGGTTGTTAGTTAATTATTAATGTATAAATTAAGTGTAGCATGAATTGTTTTTTTAGATTACTTGCGTATAAAACATGTCACCGTGTTTAATTTGCTTGAATTCGTGCTAATTAAGTGCAAGCAAAATCAACAATTTTAAAGGCAAATGTTGAAGATATCCAAGACTTCCATAATTATTCCCAAAGAGGCTGTCTTGTCTGGCTTTGCCTTGCCTTGGTTGCCACCCCAAATATCAACTGTTATAGAACTTGATTCTTACAAATCTTGTAAACCCAAAAAGGTAAATTTAATGAGACACACACAAGCAATGGAATATGTGTGAAAGTTGAGAATGGGGATAAAATGCTTAGTAGCACCGGATTCTTGGAAAAGAACCGGAGCAATTAGTAAGTAGCTAATATGCTTAAATCTAAATCAAAATCAAAATCTTTCAAAGGCAAACCATAAGCAAAGCATTTACATTTTTATAAAAATAACTAGAAGAGTAAAGTACATGGTTACAAACTCGTCCAAGTCATGCTCGAATTATTATTGGCAATTCATTCTCGGGGAATAGTAACAAAGATATTTGTGATTTTACGGTAGTGTATTTCTACTCATAGAATATTTTTGGACAATACAAATATGTGAAATTGATTAAAAATAAATACAGATATGATGACCTTCAAGATAGAGCTCTGCTGATAAGGTGGTTCTTTATTTTTAAATTTTTCTATGCACACTATCAAGTAAAGTTGATTCATAGCGTGTTTGATAAGAGATGGTTCTAACTATTATCTTCGTTATAAACAGTGTAAAGTTCTTGCTAAAAAGCTGTTGGCTTGACAATGGGGCTGAATGTGTCATGGAAATCAATACTAGGACGTTGGTGAAAGCCTTTGGCAACAAGACGGGCTTTATACCTAGAAATCGAACCATCAGGATTCCGTTTGATTCAGAAAACCCATTTGCAGCCGACTATGTTCTGAGAGGGAGAGGAAGGAACAAGTTCCTATGTGCCATTGCGAAGAAGTGCTGTAAGCTCATCGGACATGGCCTGCCTCCATTCAATATGTTTAAGGGCTTGGGTTACACATGTTGGTTCAATAGACTTAGGAAGGGGATGTTTTGTATTGATTTGGTAGAGATGTTTGGGCTTAAAAATATTGTTTTTAAAGCGAGTAATGATGATATTAGGGAGATGAGGGTGATTTGGAATAGTAGAAACAATAGGCAGAGAAGGAGAAGGAGAAGGAGAGGTATTAGGTGCGATCGAAGGACGAGATAAATTGGGAGAGGTAGAATTGGGAGGTAAAGAGGAAAAAGGAAAAGCAGAGTTACCTGACCCAGCAGAAGAGGACGGCATAACGTCTGTGAGTGGTTGAGGCAGAATATGCAATAGAGCTGTCGTCGCTGGTGCTGCTGGTGTTGGTTGAGCAGCAGGTGACATAGGCGTGATGTTAAATGGAAATGTTGTAATAGGTAGATGCCAAGCAGAAGCACATTCAGAAAAATTAGAAGGATCCTGGGAGAAATTTTTAGAGAAAGGAAATTCAGTTTCAACAAAACGAACATGACGTGAAGTGAAAATTTTGTTTTTGGTAAGATCCAACCAAAAGTATGCACTTTGATTAAGTGAATAACCAAGGAAGATACATGGAGAAGATTTTGGTTCCAATTTATTACAGTTATACTGTTTCAACCATGGAAAACACAAATAGCCAAAGACCTTTAGTTTATTGTTATTTGGTTGGCATTGAAAGAGTTTTTCATAAGGAGAGGAAAACTGAATAATAAGAGTGGGAAGTCGATTGATTAAATAGACAGCTGTTTGAAAAGCAAAAGACCAATATTTGAGAGGTAGATGTGCTTGGTAAAGAAGTGTGAGGCCAGTATCGACTATGTGCATATGACGTCTTTTAGCAGTGCCATTATGTTGCGGAGTGTGAGGTGGAGTTTTTAAATGTTGAATACCCAAGATGCTTAAAAAATCCTTTAAGGCAGTATATTCTCCACCACTATTCGAGTAGACAAAGATAATAGAACATTTAAAGAATTTTTCAACAACAGCTTTATATTGACGGAAATAGAAAATACATCAAAGTAAGACGAAGAGGATATAGCCAAACATACTTTGTAAAATGATCAACAAAAATAACATAATAATAAAAACCATCAACAGATTGAATCGGAGCAGGTCCCTACACATCAGTATAAACTAAATCAAGTGATCCAATACTTTGTATGGTTGATTCACCAAAAGGAAGACGGTGACTTTATTACATAAACAAGCTTCACACGTAAAAACCAAAGGCATGGAAGAAGAAAATAACACTAAACCTGAATTAACAAGACATTTAATTATTTTTTAAGACGGATGACCACGACGCCTATGCCAGATCATCGTAGTTGCTGAAGTAGAAACACTAGTAGAAAGAGCCACAGCTGGGCTATTTAGCACACATTTTACAGTTGGCCACTCATAGAGATCATGTCGAGCCTTTCCGCGTAGGAGAGGAGTCCCCGTAAGTAAATCCTTCACAATAAAATAAGATGGAAAAAATTCAATGGAGGTGTGATTAGTTCGACAAAATTTGGCAATTGAGATTAAGTTTTGATTAATAGATGGTGCACACAAAACATTAAATAGACGAAAAGAAGGAGAAAAACAAACAGAGCTAGTGTGAGTTATTTTTAAACCTGAACCATTTCCAATTTTAATGTCATCAGGACCCTCATAAGGTCGATGAAGAGAAAGGTTGGACAAGTGTGATGTCACATGATGGGAGGCACCAGAGTCGACTATACACCGATTTGAGGGTGGGGAGGAGGTTGCAACATGATTAGCATAGGGACACTGAGACCGAAGCTGAGAAACAGTTTAAAACTTTTTTTTGCATCATGACCATGTTTCTCACAGTATTGACAAACAATAGGGCTGGTCTTGAAAGTGGCAGGGGTGTTGGTTTCGAATTGGTTATTAACAACTGTAAGATTAGGAAGTAGACCAGGTGTAGGAAAAGGCAAAGAGGTTTTAGGAGATCGATCAGAAGGAGATGATTTTTTGGTTAGATGTACAGTTAGGGAATTGGGTTCGAGGTGTTGTTTTTCATTGTGAAGAAGGAAGGTTTCACGGTTGATAATCTTATCAAACAATTCTTCGAAGGGAACAACAGAATCTCGAGTCCTCCTAGTAGTGATAAGCTTCTTGTAGGTAGGTCCGAGACCACGAGTAGTGTAGACTAGAAGATCAGCATCACTAGGAGGATCGCCAAGAGCAATAAGTTCATTTGCAATCTGTTTAATGGAAATAAGAAAATTAGTCACAGAGAGTGATCTACAAGTAATCATGGTAAGCTTGTCCTTGAGATGAATAATGTGAGTTGTTGATCTTTTAGCATAGAGACGAGAAAGGCGACTCTAGGCCTCTTGACTGGTTGTAGCAAAGGAGACAAGTGGAATAACAGCCTCACTTAGAGACGCAAATATGGCATGAAGAATCAATTGATCTTTACGACACCATGAAAGGTAGGCTGGATTGGCAATGATTTGACTATCTTGAACCACCGTGGCAGAGGGGCATGGAAATGTGCCGTTGAGATACCCAAGAAGATCCAAACTGAAAAAGAGAGCATTAAACTGAGCCTTCCATGAAAAATAATTGAGTGAGGTGAGCTTGAGAGGCAATTGAGCAGCTACATTGATGGTTATTAGATTCTGAGTTGGGTTTGAAGGAACTATGGCAATGGATGATGAATTGCTATGAGACGAAGCAGAAGTCATGTTGAAAAAAAAAAAAAACTCGTTGGAGAAAGGGCTGCAATACCATAAAAAGTTAAATGCTCTAAACTTTTTTTTTATTAATTTATAAGTGAAATATTTATACAAAGAGCTGTACAACTATTGTATGCTTTACAAGGAAAAATAAAAGTTTGAATTTTGATGTTGCAACAGATTTAAGAAGAATCAAGTTGCTGGTGTCGTTGTATCTGCAGGGTCTTGAGAGATTTGTGGGCTAGTTGTAACCACAAAATCTTGAGGGTGAATTTGTGGAGCTGTTGAACCGTTTGAATCTTCTATGAGTTTAGGACATGATGCTGAGGTGGTTGGGTTTACTGGGCATTCTCTAACACTTACATGCTACAGAAAAAAAAAAAAAAAAAAGTTGCTATAATGTAAAGCTTTTACATGCTACAGTTAAAACAGTTTTAATTAATGATTCTAACCACCATGCCAAACATCCTATTAGTAAATTCTAGTACCATTAGTGGTAGTGACGTAGTTCGCTTTTATCCTTCTAAGTTTCAAGTTACACCTAATACAAGAGCTTATACATTCAACTAATTAGTTTTAACTTTGAACAGTAAAGAGTTCTCAGCAGTTAAAAAAAAACAAATATTAGTTATAATATAAAGCTCTCACATGCTACAGTTTTTAAACTTAAAATTTCAGTTAAAATTAAAATGCTAAACGGCTTATTAGACTAATAGCTGTTAACAACCTAGAGCCAAGACACTTTTCTTTTCACCTATAATCCTAATAGATTATAGCGTTCCGTCGTGCTGTAAAGACACTACAGATTTCTTTTCTTCATCAAAATACTTAATAAACTAGAGCACCAATTTAGTATGTTTCTGTTTGAAGATTTGATGGTGGGACTTTGCATCTCTGATTTGAGTACCAGACCTTTTCGGCGGCATTAGTACCACTGTTAATATTGCCCTAACCATGCCCAAAAGTATATTCCTCATGCACGTTATTCTTCCATGTGAAAGGACTTACTTGCTTATTTGCCCAATTCATCTTCTCGTACGGTCCAACTTTATTGTATCTTTTTTTCCCCCCTTTCATATCAGCTTTAGTAAAGTTTTGAATTTTTTGGGGCTAATTTTAGTTTGTAATGGGGATGCCAATTTTGACACTCTTACCACTCCATAATTTTATCCCTTTAATCTTGCAATATTGTGGGATAGCATGACTTTGTATTAAATTAATTTTCACGTTAATATTATTCTAGTCCTAGTACTCCTTTAGGAAGCAAGATGGATCGATCGTGCGCGTCGGTGCCAGTGACGCGTATACATTTGCTTATTCATAGAAACCCAAAATTAAAATATATCTTTAGAAGACTTTTTGTTTCCCTGTACTGCAAATGTTGGACCGGCTAAAGAGAAGATATTTATTAATAATTAATGGCATCATATGGTTTGAGTTAGGCCCATCTATTAACGACAGACTCAATAATGCAACTCGCAAATGCCTGTCTTGGTAACTGAGCCTTTTTTTTTTGAGCATTTCCTATAAAAGTTTTTGCCCTCTAATTTAAAATCTCACGTTTTTATTTTTATTTTTTTTAGAGAGGGGGGGTCCTTTTTTTTTTTTTTTTTGGATAACTATCGCTTTGACTTGTATTAAATGTTTGTAGAATGTTGTATTGAATATTTTATCATTTGAGAGTGCAAGTAAAGTAAGAATGTTCTATTTGTAAGCTCATATTGTCATGTTTATCCAATTTTCGGCCAGCAAGGAAGTTTCTTTTAAATTTCAAAATAGTTATTGGATCAAATTTTATTATTTATTTATTTATTTCCAGGGGAAGGAGGTGGTGAGACATAAACTATGCTATATAAGGTTCAACACGACAAATGTTCCTAAAAAAATTAAAGATTATTTAATAGGGTATCAAAAATATCATATATATCTCTGGGGTTCTATTTTGATCAATAGTGATCTTTTTCTTAAAAGATTTTTTATATATATTTTATGTATTTTTTACTAAAATTATTTTAAAAAAAATCTAGAAATCACCCCAAAACAAAACTGTTTAATTTAAAAGAAACAAAACATGTTACGATTTTTTTTTAAAAAGAAAAACAAAGAAACAAAATATGTTACAAATCATATCATGGTTCATGATTTTTTGGGTTCTACCTATGTATTCCCGGATCCTATTATTATCCCGGTCAAGCAGAAAGGGCCTACAGGTGATTAAAGATAAAAAGCTATTTTGGAGGATAGCATTGAATTCCATGGTTTTTGTAATGAATTAAATCCACTGGAATTGGGTGGCCTATTCCCAAGAAGTCAATAAAAGTTCATGAACAACGATTCCAATTTATAACTGTCTCAATAGAATATGAATATTATGATATATCCGATATATATTGCTAATTCTTCAAGGATCAAATGCAATATATTATACTCGCAACTTAACCAGTGGTTGGAAAGCGAATAATACTTGAACACATTCGTTGTGAAAGCAGATTTCTCCCTTTTAGTTTGTTCCTTTGGTCAATCTGGACTCCTTGAAGGGTTGAACCATCTTATGGTTCATGATTAATCATGCATGCCACCTAAGCCATGCCATGATATATAGAGGGTGTTCAAAAAATCAATTTGAATTTTGAACAAAAGAATTAAACCGAAAATACCTTAGCGATAATTTAAATTTCGTAAAAGAAAATATTGTAATTAAATCAGTTTAGATCAAATTTTTTTGAGTGTTTGAGAACGTAATCAGAACCAAAATATTATAGCATGTGAGAGTTTTTACTATAGCATAGAGAGCCTATACTATATAGCAGTTGAAACTTTTTAGTTTCAACTAGGTTACTAAAGGATTGAAAGTAAGTTGTTCATAATATATACATATATATATATATATGAGAGAATTCTTTTTCACGCTGTAAAATATACTTTACAATAGGATGGTCTTTGTCGTAGAATTTTCATTTGTTAAATTATTATACTTTATTTAATCTGGTGTAATGTTAATATAATCCAATTATTGAAAATTGTATTTGGTTTAATTTAATTGTTAAAAACCATGTACCACTAGTAACATATTTTTTCAGACTACTCTCTCCATACACACACAGAAATAAAAGGGATAGGAAAAACCTGCCTACCAAGGTAAAAGAAGACCCCTTAGCTAACCTGTCTACCTTCCATGTCGACAAAATTAAAATAATTACTTAAACAAATATTATGATTTGTTATTACAAGTTTCATGTCCATATCACTGACGTACGTGGAAGGAGACCTCTCATTCTGAGATTGAAGAAAGAGAAGACTTTATATGTAATGACCAATTAAAGTATAGATTTTAACTAAATCCTTCCACCAAACGGCATCTGCTCGCAACAAACATCGACTAACAAACAATAAAAAAATGCTTTAAAACGCACCAAAAATGCTATGAAAGTAGACGTTGCTGTATATTGAGGGACATTCTCATTGACATATAACCTCCGTGGTTGCCTTTCACCGCCGCGACGCCGCCGTCTTTTCAAACTTTTCCTACATGTGCTATGTACGTACAAATTTTTTGGGATGATAAACGTCATATAGAAATATATATATATATATATATGTATATGTATAATTCACAACATTAAAGAGGAAAAATGACAAACAGATCAAAAAGTATAGATGCATACACACGCTAAGATTTGTATGCCGATTAAACTGGAGCCCAAATCTCAGTCATTAGATGTTGTTTAGAAATACTTTCATTTGCTTAATTAATAAAAACATTTATCAAGTGACAACTAACACTATAAAAAACTAGATTTTCAGTCACAACAGTTTTTAGTAAAAATTTTTTTAAGTCACAACAAAAATTAAACAAAAAACTGTGATTAAAGCTAAAAGTCTAGTTTTTGAGATGTAATACTTTTTTTTTTTTAATAGCTAAAATATTTTTTAGGTCGGCAAACAAAAGTTATATATAAATTTACATTACAATTTGAAGCTTAATCACACACCTTTTTCTATACATACCCAACTATTTGAGCTAACTTTAGCGAAAAATAAGATATTGTATGTATCGAGATGTATTATATGGTTCTACCAATAAGTTCAATATAAAATAAGTTCTAGAAAACTCTAAGAACATTTTTTTAAAAAAATATTTTAACATCCTATAAGTTTGCGACATTAGGCTAATTGTTGTTTGCCACCATGTACTCCGCACAAAACCCACATGCGTCCAAAAAGTTAGATGCCAATAGAATGCTTCCAAAATTAGCAAAAACTAATTTTGATCGCAGCATTATGGGACTATGGGCAAGCTTTAACTTAGAAATATAAGGATGTTTGGTAAGATGGTTAGAACTGTTATTTAGAATTATTTTTATCGTGGCATATGAGAGTTTTACACTGTAGCAATTTTTTTTGTTACTGTAACATATATGAGAACTTTACATTATTTATAACTGAAGAAATAGTCCAAACCACAACCGCCAAACACCCTTTACATGCTATAGATCATGAAATTATAGCAAACCCCTTTTTAATTGGAGTAAAGCGTCCCGAGCTAACTTACCCAAAAAAAATAGAAAGACCATAATCATCTGGTTAACGTTTAATTTACTTGTCAAGGGCGTCGAATCATGCATATTTCACTCGAACGTCAAATTTCCTTTTTCTCTATGAATTTTTCTTGCAAGTATTGAGATCTCCAAGGTTTGTAAGTTGGACAAGTCTGCACGTGTGGTCTATGTCCGATATTCATCGAGGTGGATTTTTTTTTTTAAAGATAATTATGTGAATGGTTTAACAATTTGTGCATTTGGTAAATGAGTTCAAATTTTTGAATTTCAACTGTAACCATCAGAAAGCTACTATTTACTATAGTGTAAAACAAAAGTATGTTTCAGCGTAAAGCATTCATGTGCCTCATAGAGTCTTTGAAAAATTCTAACACCAAAGTTTTAGCTATTACTATGTAAAGTTTTCACATGTTACAGCATAAAGAAAAAATATGTTATGATGTAAACATATTAAATATTATAGTGTTTAAGTTTCAACTTTTAAGTCTCTGTTCCTAAACCTATTAGTATTTGAGTTCAAACTCATTTATCTAACACTAGTGTTTTTAAAATATGTAAAAATGATTTTATTTTGCAAAAAAAAAATTTGAGGACTTTGTGCTGAAAGTATTTTTGAAATTTTTGCATAAAAAAACGTATAAAAAATTTTTTAAAATTTTTTAAAATAATACCAAACGGGATCTTAATATTCTTACTGGACACCATTATTGGTCAAACGCATCTCGAACTTGAAGGTTGACAACAAAGTTTGAATAAATTAAACCTATATACATGAGCTGTGCTTTAGGTGATAATAATTCAAAGTTTTTTTTTTTTTTTTCTAAAGGAAATATGGCCACCTTCTTATTTCTATTATCAAGTTGTGAGGGAGAAGAAAAGAACAAGACAATTATTAATTATCTTTATTTTGCATCCCTTATTTTGGAACTTAGGTAGTTGTAAGTTGTAACTTGTACGCAAATAGAAAGCATTTCAGCTTAATTTCTATATACAATTTTCTTGGATTTGGCCCCCACCGTGCGTACACACTTGCAAGTAATACAAATGCAAACATGCCTCAAACCATTTGAATTGTATTGATTTTTATATTGAAGTCTTTCATTCAATTCGTGTGGAGCTTAATTTGTCAAAATATTCAATCTCACTCGATGAGTCGATGTTTGATTTGACCCTCCAAATATGATTATTTAAGGGACTCAAGACTTTCTGTTTAAAATGGGCAATGACAGACATTATCTCTTAGAAATTTTAAAAACTAATAATTTCATGGCATTGGGGTGGATTTATCAACAACAATATTCCTCTACTTGCCCAGTCGTTTTTTGGTTGATCACATTTGGTCCTCTCCACAAAGGGCACGGGGAGCTGCAGCATAGACTGATAGACTGACACTCTGACGCTTAACTCATAGGATATTTGAAAAAATAATAGAAACTAAATGTTAGAATTATTTTCACTGTAGCATGTAAAAGCTTTATAAATTTTTTTTATTGTTACTATAGCATGTGAGAGCTTTACACTGTTTATAACTGAATTTGTGGTAAAAACTGAGTGGTCAAAACCACTGCCAAACAGAGGGTGAGACAAACTATTATGAGTGAAAAATAACATAATATTAGTAAGAGTAAAAGATAGGAAAAATGTTCCTTTGGTGGAGTCATCTAAGTGATTAAAAGACCTTTTTTTTCTTGACCTTGATTTTCTTTGGTTTTAGACATTGTTCCCGACCATCGATCGGCTTATCGAGATCATGTCAGCCCTGACATCAAGGGATTCCTGTAACACTTTTTGTTGCCTATAAGAAAAATCCCCCAACAGTCATCCTTCCAAGTATAGAAACCAAGTATTCTACAATTCAGTAGCTATATATAAGAATATATCGAGTTCCTGCACTTTTGATATGAATATGGATTGCCATTTAGGCATAATTTAACTGTGAATATAGTAAAATTAGACCAAGTACTGGCATGGAGTCTAATTATTCATCTGTTTTAATTTTAAATGCAAATTATGCTTAAATATTTCTACATAACTCACATACTAATAGTCTAATATATCAATATTCTTCTAATTTTCTCCATGATCTATTGCCAAGTGTATCCTCTAGATTTCATTTCTTCCTTGGCCCAATCTAATAAGCCCAGTGCCGTTATTAAAAATTCCCCTTTTTTGAGATACATTGAGTTTTTTTAGTTAAGTCCATTGAGATCATAGGTTTGACAAGTTGCTATAATTCAAGGGGGTTTTTTTTTTTTTTTTTTTTTTTTATCATTGGAAAGAAAAGTATGGAATACATATACGCACCTTTTGAGCAAAGCTGACTTCTTAAATTCTATTGAAATTTACGGTTTTAAGATGCAGTTCTCTTTTCTTCCCGGCTGATAGACGTGAAACTTGTGCTTTTCTTGTTTTTTCTTTCGATTTTAGAGCAAAAGAGGAATGGTATAAATTGAATATTGGTTATTATTTTATAATTCAAATGCCATCACCACAATGTTCTCTTAGTGCAGGAAGTCTTGTAACATGAAGTAATATCATATTACTATGTGACACAGTTTTGATTTAAATTAGCGGGGAAAATGGACTTGCAGTCGTTGTGAGATAAGTCACTGGCCTAAGCTCTATTTGAATCCATTGATTAAGGGCCAGGAACAAAAGGACTTGGTACTGTGTAACGTAAGAACACATTAACTTGAGAGGCCCAACAACATGATATTTCAAGTTAGAACCGAAATATTGTAGCGTGTAAGAGTTTTATACTGTTGAAAACTTTTGCTTTCACCAAAATATAAAAGCTTTATACTATAACGATTGGAATTAATAAGTTGGAACCGCTTTGCCAAATACACTATTTCTCCTCAACTTGGAAAACTTAGGAGATGAAAAGATTGTGAAATCTATTCACTGAAGATCAGGTCCCCCGGTCAGTAATTGACTTCAAACAAGCCACATTTAAGAGCTTTAAGAAGAAACTAACAGTTTCTTGCTTACCACTATCATGCTTGTTTGCAACATTTGAGGAGAAGAGTAAAAGCATTATAAGCCATTAGCTTCCTAAATTTCAATTCTCAAAGGATGTTGTGAATTGAGCAAGCTTTGGAGGGGTATATCATTAAAGGTCTAAATCAAGAGGACAGACTTAAAGAAGCTCCTTCAGTACATTGACATTTTTTTTTATTTGTGGGGAAGTATATTGATAATTTTAGTAGAGCAGCAAAAGGTTGCAAGAAAGGCAGTGTATTTTCAAATTTCAACCTTAAGTTATGTACATCTTGATTTGACAGAAATAAGGTATTAAGACCACCCCACCCACACACACGAATAAATATATATACATATATATATATATTTTTAATAGTTACGTTTTTTATAAAAATATCTTTTAACAATAATTAATGTTATAACGTTATAAGAATTTAACTTAATTAATTATTATATTTTTTTGTCAATTATCTACTTTACTACAAACGTTAAATTTATATCGAACGATAGCCATATTGAAAACACGTGACATATATATATTAGTGTAACTTGAGTTGTTTTATCACTATTCTAATTAATGGTGGTGCAATGAACTTTATATTTTCGCTTAGGCCCCATAAAAGCAGATATTCCGAAGAAGGTGGTAGAAGGTGGCAGAAAGAAGACATTCACTTTTTTATCTTTCTTTATGATTGAACAATTAGCATGTTCAAGAAGACATGATGAGAGATGGGCCTTGAAAGTGCTAGAATTCTCTCTGTTTTCTTTTACCCTTTAACTAATCTAATACAGAACTAACTAGAACCCTCCTTTCTTCCATATATATAGTCTATTAGTACTTCACCTGCATTCATCAATCGATCAACTAATTGTCCTACAAGATCAAATATCCATTTCTGCCCACTTTTAAGCGTTGGTTTTGTCTTGTCTCAATTCTCAAACATGTCTCTCATTCCAAGCCTTTTCGGTGGCCGAAGAACCAATGTGTTTGATCCCTTCTCTCTAGACGTATGGGATCCCTTCGATGGCTTCTTCAACTCTGCACTGGCCACGGTGCCTTCCTCCGCGAGAGAAACATCGGCATTCGCCAACACTAGGATTGACTGGAAGGAGACCCCGGAAGCCCATGTTTTCAAAGCTGATGTCCCGGGGCTGAAGAAGGAAGAGGTGAAAGTGGAGGTGGAGGAAGGCAGAATCCTCCAGATCAGTGGAGAGAGGAGCAAAGAGCAAGAGGAGAAGAACGACAAGTGGCACCGCGTCGAGCGGAGCAGCGGGAAGTTCCTCCGCAGGTTCAGGTTGCCCGAAAATGCGAAGACCGATCAGGTGAAAGCTAGCCTGGAGAATGGAGTGCTCACTGTTACAATTCCTAAGGAGGAGGAGAAGAAGCCTGAGGTCAAGCCTGTTGAGATTTCTGGCTAAATATAAAATCACAATTTTATAATTGTGAAATTATGGTTGTCTGTCCTCATGTTGTGGTTTCCGTCCTTCCAAATAAATGTTGTTTAATACTTTGTTTTGTGTCAGAATTTGTGATTTGAATTTGTATGATGTGAAAAAGAGTTTGCAACTTGCTGTGACTTAAAACGAGTGTTCTTTTTTCAAAAGAAAAAGAAGTTCATTTTTATTTGCAGTTTTGTTTTTAATACTTAATCAAGTAGTTTTACAAACAAGGAAAAAGCATTGGGATAGTAATTTCTTAAATACAAGAAAGGCATCCCTTTCCTTCTTAGTGCAATTAATAGGGTAGTTGACCTGGTGGTAAGAACTATTAGTTAGAATTGTTTTTACTATAATATGAGAGTTTTACACTATAGTAACTTTTTTTTACTGTAATATGTGAGAGTTTTATATTATTTATAATTAAGTTAGTAGTGTAAACTACCCTAGCCAAACACACAGTAAGACTAGAAAACGGTTGGAATTAAGTTAAAATTTGAACATTATAACATACGAAAGCTTTTATAATGTTAAATACTTTTATTTTATGCTAAAATATATGAAACTTTTATATTATAGAAGTTAAAATTTGGTCCTCAAATACTTTAATTAGACGACAAAGGTTTCATCTATTAACGTAAACAAAGCTATAAAAATAGTGCAATGGTGGCCTCCCTGCCAGCGCAGTATCTCCATTGTCTTTGTTTTGTGTTATGCCATAACCTGGGAAACGTGTACCAAGGTTGTATATAAATCTCAGGGCTTGCCTTTTTCTTCTTTTTCTTCTTCTTCTTCTTCTTCTTTTGCGAGTGTTTTAATACAATTTAAGTGAAAGCTATTGGATGACAAAACCCTATCATTCATTTAATAATGCAAAGATAATTTTTTTTTTTTTATAAATTTTCTTAATTTTTATATATTTCCCCGACACTGTCATGATATTTTCTGAAATTTTGTTTAAGAAAAAACACCATCATTATTGAAAGCAATATCTCTATTATGTTTTCCCATATTTACATAAACTGTCCCCATAATTTTTCACTCAAAAAGACAATTGATTTGATTTTTGTGTTTCTTCATTTTTTACATTTGAACAATGTAATCATATATAATTTTTATTTTTAAAAAAAATACTATAACCTTTTCAATTTACATCTTAAAATTTTCATTTCTTCTAAGGTAAACATAACACAAACTCTTTAAAAAAATAGTCATATAAATACCAAATGCCCATTTAATTCCAAGTATTAGAAAAAAATCACACAAAATAAAAAGTTGGCAACTTAAGCGCGGGAAAAACTTGAGTTTGTTTTTCTATGTTAAGAAAATAACGGGTTGATCAGAGTTTAATAAGAAAGGACTTAAGGTGCAACCTACTTGTAAAATCGAGAACTCAGAAATCAAAATATGAAAATTAAAGACCCAAGTGCTGAGTGCTCAAAAGTTCAGGGACCTATGGTACAACTTCCCTATTTTATTTCTGGTTTGATTTTCATGTCGTTTTTTTTATCTTTTGTCATTTTCCGTATCTTGTAGGTTTTTTTTTTTTTTTTTTTGTCATCTCTCGTTCATTTTTTTCACGTAACTTGTTGTTTTTTTTATGGCTTGGTGTGTACTTCTACCTCCCTTGCTTCTTGTATGTGTGTTTTTTATTATTATTATTATTATTATTATTATTATTATTATTATTATTATTCTTATGTTTTCCATATTTCGTAATTCTTCCACTTTATTGTCGTTTTGCCGTGAGTTGTAGTTTTCCATGTTTGCCTTTTTCTATTCTAGTTATCGTGGTTTTCTGTTTTCTAGTTGTCGTTTCTGGACGTCGTTTTCTTTTTTGATGTCGCCTTCCCTCTTGACGTTTTGCATTTTTATTGTCGTTTGCATTCTTGTTTGGTTGTTCCATCAATGTGGTTTTCAATTCCTTCAACTATTTGTATGAGGAGTTTAATTTTTTTTTTTCAACCAATTTAAATAGAAAAACCATAATATTCTATCAACTCTATGTTCCTCTCTCTCATCTATGAGAATCCTTTTTTCCTAACATAAAAAATTTCAAACATGTATAATATTTATATAAAAATGTATTAAATTATGAAATTTATGAAAATTTCATTTTTTTTTATTCACTTACTAGCACAATGATAGCCCATCGGCTCCCTTCCACCAGCCAACTGCCAAAATCTCTCTCTAATTCTCTCTTCTTCTTCTTTTTTTCAGAAAACTCCTATTTTTCTCTTTTTTTTATCTTTTTCTTCACTTTGATCGATGCACCAGTTAAAATGGTCTAACTAATCCACCATTTCTTCGACGTGTAAACAAAGATTAAGCATAGAAGTGCCCGCCTGTATCACAAAGATATCGTTTTTGCTTTTGTTTTTTCCTTTTCATTTGGTTCTGGGTGACAGTTTTCCGTCTCTTCAACACCAATTAGCCTTACTTGATTTAGATTATCCCTACAGCAATCGTGAACTGCTAACTCATTTTATATATGTATATATATGTATGTATGTATATGCGTCTGCTCTTAAAAAAATAAAATGAAATAAAACCCTTGAATATACACTTCGTCTGACTACTTACATTCTTGATGCTTATATTTTTATTCCAAAGTGGATCTCAGGTAGAAGAATTAACGGACTATTAGCTTTTCTTGAAAGTTTTTAGGGTGTTTGAAAAGGTGATGGAAACCGTTAGTTAAAATCACTCTTACTCTAGTATGTGAGAGCTTTATATTGTAGCAATTTTTTTTATTGTTACTGTAGCATATGAGAGCTTTACAATGTTTATAACTAAGTTTGTGATGGGAATCGTGGTTCTCACTGCTTACCCAAACAGCCGGTTTATGTTCGTTCAAAAATAAATAAATTGGCTAAAAAAAAGCAGGCCGTTGAACCCCTAAATAGAGACAGATATTCGGAAGAAGGTCGTGGAAGATAGTAGAAAGAAACCGTCAAATCTTTATCTATCCCTATTATTCAGATTATTTAGCTAAAAGCATGGTCAGGATGACATCATTAGAGATGGGCCTTGAAAGTGCTAGAATTCTCTCTTCTGTCACTCTCCAACTATGCTAATGCACAGCCAACCAGAATCCTCCTATAATCCTTATATATAGGCTGTTTGTGCTCCACCTACATTCACAAATCCATTTCCTGCTAACTTCTAAGTTTTGGTTTTTAACCTCTCTAAAATTCTCAAACATGTCTCTCATTCCAAGCTTTTTCGGCAGCCGAAGAACCAATGTGTTTGATCCCGTCTCTCTAGACATATGGGATCCCTTTGATGGCTTCTTCAACTCTGCATTAACCACAGTGCCTCCCTCCGCAAGAGAAACATCCGCATTTGCCAACACTAGGATTGACTGGAAGGAGACCCCAGACGCCCATGTTTTCAAAGCCGATCTCCCGGGAGTGAAGAAAGAAGAGGTGAAAGTGGAGGTTGAGGAAGGAAGAATCCTCCAGATCAGCGGGGAGAGGAGCAAAGAGCAAGAGGAGAAGAGCGACAAGTGGCACCGCGTCGAGCGGAGCAGCGGAAAGTTCCTCCGCAGGTTCAGGTTGCCCGAAAACGCAAAGACAGATCAGATAAAAGCTAGCTTGGAGAATGGAGTTCTTACCGTTGCTATTCCTAAGGAGGAGGAGAAGAAGCCCGAGATCAAGCCCGTTGAAATCTCTGGCTAAATTATGATCAGCATAAAATGATGTTTCAGCCTGCTGCG
Organism: Artocarpus hirsutus; assembly: GCA_946598075.1. NCBI lineage: Eukaryota > Viridiplantae > Streptophyta > Magnoliopsida > Rosales > Moraceae > Artocarpus > Artocarpus hirsutus. Next base: position 12,736 of record CAMOHE010025932.1, on the reverse strand, counting down.
GTTTCTGTCTGTGTCTGCGTCATTCCCAATAAACAACATCCAGTACTTATGTTTGTGCGTATGTAAGACTTGTTTGAGCTTGTAAGATATGAAAAAGGTGTGCGACTTGTTTTTTACTTAAATTGAGTGTCAATTCTACTTTGCAGTTTTTGCAATCTCTTACACTTGATTATCCAGAAGATTTCTTCATTTCACGTCGAGGTCATATTCGATAATTCTTGGAAACAACAATCTTCATTGGTGAGAACAATATATGAAAGACTAAATCAAACTACAGCATGACGCCTTCATCTAGCAAGCGGTAGTGATATGAACTATATACAAATAGTGTACAGTAAACCAACACTTTGCTAATTTCAATGAGTCTACTAAAATACATGGATGATATTCTACATCAGATTAATACAAGAGTGGTGCAGTTGAATGCTGTCGTGTTAGATCAGAAAAACTTCTACCTAGTGTTGCTGCTACACACGCTCTAGTTAAAGCTCTGTCTTAGCTCAAATAAGGCCTGTACTACTTTGTAGTCCATGAAAACTACTGTTCTTTCAGTGAGATAAACTCGTTCACATTCTGGAGAATACCTTTATCATATGGATTGGTGAACCTTATTTCTGTAGAGCTTTGTCCTGGACGAGCAAAAGATTTTTGAAGGTTTACACAATCCATATAGATTGCTATAAATGTGCTAAGTTAAAACTGTGTTTTGAACATTAGAATGCATGTACCTGGTTGGTGTTGATCAGTCAAGTGGAACTCTGCATACTTCTTCCAGTTTACCTAGAGGGAAAGACGACGAAAGGTGACAAACAACATTAAGAGCTTGTTTGGTAGAAGAGAAAAGTGAAAGAACCCATAATTGTTTGGTAGGAGAAAAAAAAAAGGTAAGGCAATGAGTTCGATGAGAGATTTCAAGTCCTTCAAGAACCTCGATTTTAACCTCTCACAATGTAAAGGAATTGGGAGAGGGAATCCATAACACGATAAGACAAAGGTCCTCTATTTTCTCTCCATTTTTCTCCCCCTACATTATACACCTTTATTTCCTTTTTATTTTCTTTCCCTCCTACCAAACAGAGCTTAAGTTGGGCAAACAACAAGAAATCAAGGTATTTGAGGAAGGAAAATAAGGTATTCTATATCACATAGCAAGACTTACCCACTCATCAGTTTTGATGTTGAAACATATGCAATACACATGCCATGTGAAAAATGCCACCTGCCATACCAATTGGAGAATAGAGAAAATCCTTGTGCTAACAACCAAATTTTCTGACGGGATAGTCTATGCAGTTGATTAAAAATCATTCCATCAGTAATGGATCTATGGTGACAAAATAAACGCCACACTATGAAGCAATACAACAAATGTGAGTCATACCTCTGAGCTAAGTATACCTGAGATCTCAGATTTTACGGCGTCTGAAATAGGGGATCAATACAAAAATGAAAAATTGAAACTAACAATTAAGAAATAAATAATAATAATAAAACGACAGAAAAAATATTCTTAGAAAACTAATACAACAAACGGCCACTAGGCAGGAGCTGTATGCTTAGAATATACATATTATCAAAGCCAATCAGACAACAAATGTTACTTAACGAAATAGAAATGTGAATGCAAGAGTTTCCAATAGCAAGAAAAACAGTTCCAGCGAACTGATATAGATCACTACACTTTTCATGCGTGCATGACAGAACATTAACTTACGCTTAGATAAGCATGCCAGATAAGAAGCTTCAGTCACAAGGAACCAACCAAAAGAACCATGAAAAGGAGATAATTTTTTTGACCTGCAAAGAAACCAGCCACATCAGCTGTTAACTTCCATGGAATACAAACATGCTCAAGATGAACAGTAGTTGCAGGCCAACTTAATAGGAAATTATAGCATCACATAGAAATTTGAGTGGCATAAAGAGTGGAAATAAAAATTTAAGTGGAAAATGCTAAAATTTCATTGTCAGTACCGATGCAATTTCCAAAGGAGGGACAATGATGATCAAAACCCATTATGTATCCTTTGCAGATCTTGCAATATCTAACTCTCCTCCCAGAAACAGAATCCTGGAAAGAAAGTAAACGAGGAAGAAAAAATCACCCTCCTCAATACTCCATATTAAATCAACTTTAACAATATTATTCTTCTTATTCCTTCTAATTGCTTGAAGTCTATATACATTGTTCATTAACAAAATAACAAGAGGCCGAACAAAATTTATTAACATCAACCAGGCCTTCTGTCCTTAAGACTGAATAATAAAATAAGGAAGATCACTTCAGTCAATTCATGGCACAAGCCACTCATTAAAAAGCACCAATAAGGGACCTGAGAATTATTGGCTATACTACTACAGGAAATTAATCAGCTCTACTCAAGTTCCTCACCTCATCATGATCATTAAGTTCAGAAACTGAACTCTCCACAAATTTGTCTGAGTTCGAAGGCTCAACCAAACCAGGATCACTTTTTAGCATACTGCCAATATGAACGAGTGCCTTATTCTCTTTTGTTTTTTAATAGGAGTAAAAAAGGGAACAATGCTAATTTAAAAAAAAAAAAAACACAGTAGAACAACCTATACAGACCAGTGATGAGCAATGCAGCCTCTCCATTAAAGACAAAGTCCATAACAAGAGATACATCTGCAGCAGAAAATCGCCACTGCAAGATTAAATATATATATGTCTAAACTCTAAGCAGAGATAACTTGTACGGACAGATAAAAGTTTCACCTTTTCGGATGATAAGGAGATAAAAACACCAAATGAACAGTACAGTGAAGAAAACGAAAGCGGGGGCTGAAGCATGGATACCCAAAAGCCGTTTGTACAGCCCACCAAGACCCACCACAACCAGCATCGAAACAACTGTTTTAGAACATCAAAGAGGAAAATTAAAAACCACCCTTTTGATTTTTTGTGAAGATGTAATAGAAACTTGCAGATTTAGATGAGAAAAGGAGGTTATAGACCTGAGAGCCAGAGTTAGATGAGAAGGGGCGAGGCAGGGAGGAAGCGAGGGACCAAGGACAGCGCGAATTGAGTGAGAAAAACCATCGTACAAGAAACCACGCATCGCCCAATCTAGCTCGGCCAAGCTATTCGGTTCCTCTGATTCTGCGATTGAACCGTTTTCCTTTGCCCAAAAAGTTCGTTTGCTTTGGTGCGTTTTTGGCCCTTTTGGTGGTCGTTGATGATGGGTTAACTGTAATAAAAATTAAAAACCACCAAAAAAAAGACACTAATAAAATTAAAAAATAAAAATAATTATTTGTTGCCAACACTCGTAGCCCATGACTTTAACCATGGTGAACGTGACATTTGATCAACGACTGTTTTTTACATGGCGTTTGACCCTTGTTTTGAGTGGTCTAAATCTTGTAGATGATTTAAATTAATATTTGGTAGAATATTAATTGAGATCAATTTAAAATATAAAGATAGTTTTAAACTAACTAAAGCCATCAAAATTCAAATTTTGCCCTCCTAACTTCTCTTTAAGTTCAAATAGTTTGAACCATTTTTTACTATAAAAATCATGCTCATTGCTATTTTACTTTCATAAACTATAGTTTTTTAAACATCAGTTGTTGTTTTAATTTTATTGTGATGTTTTATTTTCGTTTTAAATCTTTACATTTCAAATGCAAGTTCAAAACTAATGTTTAAACTTCAAAGTTTAAAACTTGCTATTCAAATTATAAAATTCTAAACCACATCATTCTAAAAACTTTGATCAACGAATATTTTTAAATAGGTTACTCTCTCTTCAATTCTTAGCTATTTTAGTGCTTATCATAAAATTCACCATTAGTTTTTATAATTTAATAACCAGTTGAGATTTTGTCTTATATTACATGGTCATTAACATTCTCTTGTAATATTTTATTTTTATTTTAGTATAAATGAAATTTTTCTTAAAGAAATAATAAAGATATTATTTTCTGTTTTAATAGGAAAAAAATTTCCTTTTAAAAAATAATAATAATTAAGTGTCCATTATGCAATAATTTAAAATTCCTTAAAAAGAGTTACATCAATACAAAATGTGTGTCCATGACTATTAAACATGTTAAGATTATAGCCTTTTGTGCTTAATATAAACTATATATTTTTTTTAGTGTTAACTATTAAAATCACTCAAAAAAATAAGTTCATGAAGTAATATGTTAAAAATAAAAACTCAGGACCAAAGTATCACAATTTTCATAATTTAGGTATTGATAACGCCAAACTTGCCCCTACCCTTGCCGAATAAGGAAAAATAAATTGTTTGAAGGCGCTTGTGTCATAAGTGCCACTAAGTTAGACACAACATGATTAGTAGAAAAACATCAATTTTATGAATATATTTACACAAAACATATAATTTGGGCAATAACGTTTGTCGAGGCACTTTATGGAGTCCTTGTCGTTGAAATAGAGTACCAAAAGCACATTGCGGCAAGATGAGGCCTATTCTTGTTGCTGCGATGGCTGGTTGTGAAGATCTCATGAATTATCACAAAGACATGGGGATCCTAGTCGCATCAATTTTTGTCCTTCAGTTTATCCACATGTCGTTAGCTTTTGCCTTTAGTGTCATTTTTTAAATTGTTGTTAGTTTTAAATATGTTTAGGAAACATAGGTTTGAACGAAACATTTGAATCTCAAACATTGTAGTAATCAAATTTTACAAAAGAAAACATTATGACAAAATTAGTTTAATCAATACATTTTTATTTGAACCTATGTTTCAAAATAGGTTATTTGTTTTCCTTATTGTCAAGAAAAGTTTTCATAAATGACATCTTTTAAAATACACTTTTATAAATGCTACAAATATTTCAAACTTGTTATGCCGTTAAAAAAATATTTTCATAGATAAGACGGACAAAAGAATAGAGAGTTGAAAAGTGTTAGGTTTTTTTATTTTGAATTAGTTGGGAACAAAATTTAAATTACAATTCATGCTATTTATTTAAAAAATGATGTGAATGATAATATAACATAACTATTTGTAGTTGCAACATGAATAAATATATTTTTAAAAGACTAACACGTAATTTTCTCTCTTGTTTATCCATATCTCGTGGGTTTTTTTTTTTTTTTTTGTTGTTTTTCTGTGTGGCTTCTAAAATATGTGTCGTTTTCCATGAGTTGTAGTTTTTCAACTTGATGTCGTTTTCCCTTTTTTGGCATTTTTGTTTGTCGTTGTCTTTTTTATCTGTCGTCCCTTTCCCTCTTATCTTCATTTCTCATTGTCTTTTCCTTTGCCGTCACTTCCTTCTTTGTGATTTCTTTAATTTGTCGTCGCTCTAAACTTGTTTTATCTTCTATCAACGGTACGTTATTGCTCTTTTCAGCAGAATTTTTTTTTCAAGTTTTATTGTCGTTTCCATTTTTCTTTCGCCTTTCTTTTTATTCGTTTTCAATATTTTGTCGTTTTCCATATATTGTCGTTTAATTTATTTCACCTTCTTGTCATCGCTTTAAAGGTATTGTTGTTCTTGAACGCTTTGAATGTGTTGTCTTTTTGGAATCTTGCACTGTCTTGTCATTGATAATCATCCGCCCTCGTTTTTCATTTTTTTGCCGTCCCGTCTGAATTTATCGTCGTTTTCTGAGAAAATGGACGGCCGGTCGTACTCACCGGTCAGCTGAGCTCCAACTCCTCTTTCTCGTATTCTTTCTCTGTCAACATCGGCTGTCGCCACACAATATCCGCCCATCATTTTCTGCGAACTCCGAAATCCCTTTCTTCATTGCCATGTCTGTATTCGGATTACGATAAACGTAAAAGGACTTTTTTTTAAATGCATAAAGTACGGTTTATGGTATCCTCAAAAGAGAACTAAAAAAAAAAAAAGACGTAGTTGAGTTTATGTTCGTTGAGAATCTTCTTGTTTCTGATTTCTTTTTCTCTCTTTTCTCGTATAGAAACAAAAATACTTTTCCAAAATCATCGGCTCAAAGAAAGATGAAACTAAAGTAAAAAAGCTTCCCCACTAGAAAGGATTAAAATACAACTCAGAGGGCACGAAATAAATTTTTATTTTAAAGTATAATAGTGGTCGCATTTAAAACGTGCAAGTGGTTATTAAACTGAATTCTCAAGGCCTTTCTTTTTATTTTTTTTTCTTTTTTGGGTAGCCACGAATCTTTAACTTTGATTGCTTAATTTTGAAACATCCTAATTAAGATCGCTTTTGTAGGAAATAAAGCAGGGGAGAGTACAGACTTCATAAGGAACTTCCAGAATTGTCTAATATCATGATCATAGAATTCGTAAATTGTGAGGGTCCGGGGACCTCCACCGGCAGCAGGGCCGGAAAGAGGCACGGCCCGGGTCCGGGAGGGCATATTCCCCCCTCTATGTGATTGCATATAATTTTTCAACACTTTTCATATATCCGTCCCTCTTTATCCATAAAATTTTATATATGTTGTCCCTTATTTACAAAATTTTATAGGGGCGCATCCTTGTTAACAAACTTTATTTCCAATTTATTCCTCTTAAAAGTCATTTGTTGCATGTGTCTTGTTGCTTTTTTTTTTTTATTTAAAAAACTTACCTATATTGTAATAATATTTCTCAAATGTGCCTTTATTTGAGATTATATTCTTAATTCTCTAAAATATATATTTTTCTAACTATGGCCTTCATATATATATATATATATATATATATATATATATATTTTCTAATCGCTTCATTGAAATAATTTTTTTAATATGTTTCTATATAATAGGGTGTTTAGTAAGCATTGTTAGAATCAACTTTATGATTGCTAAATAGTGTAAAGCTCTCACATGTTATAGTAAAAGCAAAAGGTTGTCACAATATAAAACTCTCACATGTTATAGCGTTTTGAACTAAAAAATTTGTTCTAACCATGTTTGTCAAACACCCTATAAATCTCTTTTTCCATGCAACCATTTTAATTACTATTTTTTCTTTTATGCTTCTTAAATAATTATTGTTAGTTTTGTCTAATCAAAATTAATTTCTAAAAAGTATTCTACTTTATTTTTGTTTGCTAACCAGACTCAAAAGAAAATAGTAAATCAATAAGAACTGAACCTTTAAGAATATTTTACATTTATGTAGCAAAAAATCAACAGAGTAAATGTGGATATTCTTCCAACTATTTTACAATACTAAAAGTTGATAAACTTATGGTTTCTAAAATTTTTCTCATTTGTAGCTTATGCACCCTCGAAACAAAATTCTGACTTTGTTACCGACAACGTGCATCTTTAAATCATTAGAACTAAACAAATTTACTTTTTTTTTTTAAATTCGATAGCTAAAAGACAGATTTTTACTAATAAGTTAGTCTCTTAGTATAATCAGAGAACTAGCTACATAAAGAGCGTGTTTGGGAACCAAGTTTTTTTTTTTAGGTGTTTAAAAACTAAGTTAAAACTTGAAGTTGAAACAAATTTTATAACATATAAGAGCTTTACATGGTCGCATGTGTTTGCTTTATACTATAATTGATAAGAGTTTTTATGATAGCAGTTAAATTTTGATGTTAAAATTTGGTTCTCAAGCCCTCTATAGTATGCAAAAAAGTAAGCAAAATGAGCAAAATCCTATATCGCCACGGTCTTGTAGTGCCATCAAAACTCCCATGGTTAAGGTGGAAAAGGCCGTTGCGCTAAACACCAGAACTTCGTAAGGGGATTCTCGTCTCGTCTGAGCTGTACTTGCAGCTCGCTCACATATAGCACGTGGCAAACGTCCCACTATCCCCACATGTGGGACCTGCATGTGGGACAATATACATTCTACTGCTATTTTTCTCAAAAAACACAAAAAATTTAAAATAATAATATTTTAGTCCTCTCAGATATACAATAGTGTTTGTCACTGGGATACCAAATGGACTCGTGATTCGTTTCCAACTCGGAGACTAAATCATGACACGTTGGATAGGATAGGCGGGTATCATTGCATACACATAAACCTCTCAGAGATAAAATAGTGTATAGTGCTGGGATACCAAGTGGACGGCCCTGATTCGTTTCCAACGCCGAGACCGGATCATGACACGGTGGACAGGACAAGGGGGTGTCATTGATCACACATAGACCATGTGCTGCAGTTTTTGCTCACTTTTTAGGACCCACTTTTTAGAGCCTTGGGGCCCACATCTTCCTCATTGGCTTTCTGGATCAGACAGCTCTGAAGCTCCGGGGAAAGCATTTGGTCCGTCCGATTGGTTGTTTGGGTTTGGTCTAAAGGGCTTGGCTTTGAGGCTCCAAAAGCTAAGTCGACACTGATGCCAATTTTCCATCCAATGAAGGTAAACCACCTGTCGGTTTCAGATAGACCAAAATCGACGGCCTATCTTACCACCACACAACCCGCGCATGTGGGCTATATGTGTCTTAGACTTTGATAGGGTAGCTACCGATCACACCCAGCCTACTCAAGGATATGTCTCTAATTACCTTTTATGTGCCTGCCAACTAAGGAGTATTCAGACATGACATAATAACACGATATAAAAATAACACAAGTTAAATAAATTTAGATCATATGTTTATTAATTATATCATAAATAAGTTGACACGAATAACACGAAAATAAACAGACTGGATTCGTGCTAACACGCTAAACACACCTTAACACGTTTAATTAAACGGACCGTAAACGTGTTAACACGACGTGACACGACCCGCCTATTGATATAACATTTAAACTTAAAAATAAAAATATTTGAAATATTTATAGTAGGTTAGTATTAATTAGATATTGTGTTTTTTGTTAATTTTCTTTATTAGCTTTTTAAAAAAAATTAATTTTTTTTTAATTTTTTTTAATTTTTAGTTAATTGAGTCATAAACGTGTCATATGCGTGTTGTTCTAGTATCAATCCGTCACGACACGTTTAATAATCGTGTCAATCGTGTCGTGTCGTGTTACGGGTGCCATAGTCGTGTCGTGTTTGTGTTTGCATTTCTGGCACGTTTATTAATCGTGTCATGTTCGTGTTTGGGCTAAACGTATCGTGCTGTAAACGTGTCGACACGAACACAATTATTACCACCCTTACTGCCAGCGGGTATTAAAGTTTCTCCACAACAAATAGATTCTGCCTCCATTTATGTAATTGATCATATGGACAGAGGAAAGGGTGAAAGCAATCTGATTTTCACTTCTTTGACCTTTGTTTTTTTTTCTTTTTAATACTATTTTTTTTTATCTCAGATTTAGCTTGTTTAAATGAAAATGAATAAAAAAATGAAGGTTACCCCCTTACATATTTAGGATGTTTTATAATCCCTTTAGCAAGAGTGTCATATTGTGGTAACATCCTTTTCATGAGAAATAAGCTAATGCACATAATATTTATAGGGTGTTTGAAGAGTGAACTTAGAACTAAAACTTTTAAACTGAAAACTATGACGCGCATGTAAGAGCTTTATATTATAGCAACCAAAGTTTTAATTAAAACTTATTTTACCAATCCACCTTTTAATAAATCTTGCAACAAAATTAGACGTCTAATTCTGCGAGAATAATATCAAGAAAGATGGCACAATAAGCGCAATGCAAATTGAGGGGCCCAAAAGATAGAGTCTTGTAGAGTGGTCATTGGTGCATATCCTTAATCTTGACGCAAAGTGAGAGACAACTGACTCCTATTTTCTAATTATGGTCAGCAATGGTGGACTTTGAATAAGATAGGGCTAGTAATAAGGGTTGTGACACGACGACACGATACGAATCTGATATGTTTTTTTGTGGGTTAGTGTCAAAAAATTTGACCACGGGTTATTTTAGTGTCGACCCGAAATTGACCCGTCAAAAAAAGAGTCGTGTTCGGGTCAACCCGTTTGACACTAAAATGACCCCTTTTTTGACCCGTGTTTAATTAATTAACTTTTAAAAAATTTTCCTATGATTAATATTATTTCAAATATGATATAAGCGCTTAAAAGATCAAACCCTACCTCTCTTATCACTCATCTTCGTGTTGAAGTGGTGTGAAACTCTTCTAATTTTATTTTTTTAATGTTATATATATTAGTGTAGGCAGGTCATAAGCAGGTGACGGGTCACAATCAGTGACGGGTCAAAAACAGGTTGCGGGTTATTATTTTTTGACATTGTGCATAAAAAACGTGTTGGCACGGATCGTATTCATGTCAACCCGTATCAAAACGGGTTGTGTTAGGGTTGAGAATTTTCAACCCGTTCGTGTCAAAGGTCGGGTTAGTGTCAACCTAATTTTTGTAAAAATTAACTCCAACCCGTATTGCCACCCTTAGAATCAATAAGAACAAACTCGTTTTTCTTACTGTGAGAAATAAGATAAGAATAACGTTTTGGTCAGACATAAAACGGAAACATTATGATTTGCTTTTACACATGATATCTCGATATAATGTTTGTAAGCCCTTGGCTGCTATCATATTCTTCGCCAAAAAGCCTCTTCAATTTTTTTGGGGGGTAATTCTCTTATTTTCTTTCGGTTCGTGCGTCGAATATTTTTTACATGATAAAAAAAAAAAAAAAAAGAGAAAGAAGACAAAGAGACATGATCATTTTATCAGAAGAATACTCTAATTGACACGCCCACAATCTGAAATCAACATTTTCATGCTAATATAAACAATTAACTAGCTAGGCTAGCTGTCATGAATGTTTTTCAAACCAAAACCATCGCATGCATTTTTTATAATTTATATATACAACGACACATGGTAGTTGTAGGTTTTAATCCACCACTAACAATAGTTTAAGTTTCCCAATACTTGTGATAATTCCCTTTGGGTTTGGTTGCCTACAAATGTTGTTGCGTAGCCAACCTGGTCTCCCTTGTGAGCCATACATTACAACACATATATCACTTTTGTGTGTGTGTGTGTGTGTGTGTGTGTGTGTAAAGGAAAGAGACCCAATACCCTTTGATTTTGGCCTGAATTAAGAACAAGTCTTTATCCATTTCTCCACGTGTTTAATCAGACAGATTTACATTGTCCTCTAAGAAAAGTCATGTTTGCGCGTAAGGTAGGACAATGTCCAAATAAAAAAGAGGAATGGAAAATAATATATATATATATATATATATATATATATATATATATAGCATATAAGGTGTACTTTAGACTGCTCATAATTGGAATGTTCCCAGCTAATGCTGTGTATATGGGTAGCATTATATGTCTTTGTTCCAACATGGATTGGTTTTCTTTTAGGTTTGCAAGGAAATGCTAATTAACACTTTAGACTTTGATTTGATTGGGGTGAAGACGTGGTGTATATATGTGATGTTTGGATGTCACTTTGCTGGTTTAATGTGATGTTTGGTTCGCCGACTCAAATAAAAAAATTACAGTTCGAATCGATTTTATAATAATATTTTCTCTTACAACGTTTGCATTGTTAATGTATTTTCAATTCAAACTATAGATCCAATATAAATATTTGCTTTTATGGTTGACGCTACAACAAAACTATATGGTATTATATAGACAGAACAAACAATCCAATATAACATTTAATCAGTAATTCTATCATAAAAAAATGAAAATTTATATCATAAAATATGAATCATATGGTAAATTGATACGGACATGCATGATAATTTTTATACAATCTAGGCTTTAGAGATTTGATTATCAAATAATTCCTTACCACACTTGTGTGTTTAATATTTTTTTCACTATAATCTTTTTTTGGTCGCATTCATTTCATTCTTTTGATTAGTGCAGTTGACATTATCTTTTATCCTCAAATAATTCCTTACCACACTTGTGTGTTTAATACTTTTTTTTCATTATAATCTTTTTTTGGTCGCATTCATTTCATTATTTTGATTGGTACAGTTGACATTATTTTTTATCCTCAAATATTAATAACAACAAACTAGTTTAATCCTGAACTTCTAATGGTGGTGGGTTTTTTTAAATTTATTTATAGGTACTGAAATGCTATCTTTTTTAATTAGAGATGTTTTAAGAGCTTCACTAATTTAAAGGAAAGACACATTTGAAATTTAAAGTATGATATTGTAAGACAACAAAATGAATTCATTAAGATATACAATCCGCATAATATATGCATAGAATAATATAAATGTGAATTTATTACGAAATATATTCATAAAAAACATTGAGACAATTATCAACAGGATCCAAAGACGACAGATATGCATTCGAAATTTATATTGTACAGCCCACCCTCCAATAATAAAAAGCAAAATTGTTATAATAATGCGACTTAAAGTGTCAATTAGGATTGATTTGACTTAATAAAGACATGCACTTATCACGCTGAAGTGATTGTGCAAATTATCCAAATACAGAAATTACAAGCTAGCGGCTCCTGTCACTCCTATTTCCATAAAAAAACAAGAAAGGCGTAGAAAATTATTTCATAAAAAAGAAACACGTATAAAAGTCAATAAACAATATCTTTATTTAAAACAAATAATTTATATTTTTTTCGATGACCATGCCCTTCTATATATATATATTTGCAAGTCCAAGCCCCTCCTATATTAGTAGGCTAATTGCTGGTCATAGAATACAGTTTTTAATCCTTACATTTTCATCAAAATAACAAATGGTTATATTTTTGTTTGTCAACATTTTATGGGTCGCTTGGAAGAGTGGTCTAACTATCAGTTATGATTATAAACAGTATAAAGTTCTTATATGTTATAGTTATCAAACTAAAACAGTTGGTTCTAACTACTCTTTCAAACGACTGATTAAGATTGAGATGGTAT